>CABHPP010133245.1:0-54099 GCA_902168425.1 Peromyscus attwateri
ACTTCAGACTGAATGAAGCTCCATGAGATGATGCCACAATTCTTCACAAAATTAAAAAAAATTCATGTTCATATAGAAACACACACACACACACCTACACATGTGCACAAAACAAATACCAGGATAGCTGAAATAACCCTGAATATTAAAAGAACTGCTGGGTGTATCACCATGCTACATTTCAAATTGTACTAAAGAATTGTAACAGTTAAAAACAGTTTGGAATTGTAAATAAAATTGATTATCAAAACGTAAGTCCACACACCTATTTACATTTTTTTTTGTATTTATATTTTTATAAAGAAGTCAGAAATACACATAAAAGAAAATAGAGCATCTTCAACAAATGGAGCTAGTCAACCTGGATGGCTGCATGTAGAAGAATGGGAATAGATCCATATTTATCACCCTGCAACAAACCCTACTCCAAGTGGATCAAAAATAAGAATATAGGACCAGATATCTTGAACCTGATAGAAGAGAGAGTGGAACATAAGCTTGAATTCATTGGTACAGGAAAGGACTTTCTTAATAGGACACAGATAGTGCAGGCACTAAGATCAACAATTAATAAATGGGCCCTCATGAAACTGAAAAGCTTCTGTATGGCAAAGGACACCATTATTCAGGCAAAGTAGCAGAATACAAATTGGAAAAGATATCTACAAATTATATAGCTGATAGTGGGTTAGTGTCTAAAATATATTAAGAACTAAAAAAAAAAAAATACTGAACAACAAGAAAGCAAATAACCTATTTAAAAATTGGATGCAAAACTAACCAGAAAGCTCTCAAAAGCTGAAACCACAAATGATTGAAAAACACTTAAAGAAATATTCAACATCCTTAGCTACCAAGGAAATACAAATTAAAACTCTTTGGAATTTCATCTAACTCTAGTCTGAATGGCAAAGGTCTATAAAACAAATAACTGCTCAAGCTGACGAGAATGTGGGGGGAAAGAACACTTATTCCTGGTGTTCCTGGCCTGTGAAAATGGCATAGCCACTATAGAAATCAGCTTTTTCAGAATTCTCAAAAAGCTAAAAACCGATCTACCTGTGACCCAGCTACACCACCACTTGGCATTGACCAAAGGACTAGAATTCTACTCCACAGATACTTGCCTGGTCAGCCATGTTCATTGATGCCCTACTCATAATAGCCAAGAAACTGAAGCAATGCAAATGCCTTTAACCAATGAATGGTACTGAAAATGGTGTACATACACACAACAGAATAGTATTCAGCTGTAAAGAAAAATGAAACCATGAGCTTTGCAAGTAAATTGATGGAACTGGAACAGAGCACATTGACTCAGGTAAACCAGAATCAAAGACAAACACAGCATGTTCTCTCTCTTACTTGGCTCTTAGCTCCAAATCTTCAGATGTGAGTACATATCTCAGAGTAACTTCTGAAACCAATAAAGTAAAATGGGACCATTTCTGGGGCATGGGTTTGGAGAGCAATAGGAAGGGGCATAGCAGGGCACAAATGAGCTTAGGAAAATGAGAAAGGAGGCTCTGATTAGTGAAAGAGAGGGAGATAAATACAGAATAAATAGAGTGAAAGGTAAAATAACAGTAAAGATGTCTGAAAAAGTCATAAAGGATCATCCTATGACCTATTTACATCTTAAAAACCTGAAACACACATAGGTCTGTGTGCAAATAAACATGAAATTAAAAAAAAATTGTAAGGAGCCCAGTCCCAATGGATACATCTACAAAGCTACTCCCATACCTAAGGTTCAGGGAGCATTGCTGGGAAATTGGAAGAGCCAGAAGATCAGGGAGTTTACTATGAAATTGTATTTCCTAGTAATGTCAGAAGCTACACCCATCAAGTTTCAACATGACTGCCCAAATATGAGTTGAACACGGCTGACACCAATAAACATGTCAAAGTGAATGGGGAAAGGCTGAGGAGGCATCAGCTAGACACAAAGAACCACAGGCAACCAAAGGACACTGGGAGTAGTAGAAGTAGTAGAAATAGTAGAAGTAGTCTTCCTCATGGAAGGATACACCAGTTATTATCAGATACTAAATGGTCAGTCCTTAAAACATACATATGAGTAACATTATACAGACTGAGCAGGTTGTATTTAGGAATATATATCTGTGTGTATGTGTGTATGTATGCATGCATGTATGCATGTAATAACAGTGAAAGAAGAGTCCATGGATTTGAAAGAATAAGGAGGGGTATATGCAAGAGTTTGGCAGAAAGGAAAGGGAAGGAGGCAATGTTGTAATCACATTGTAATCTCAAAAAGAAAAAACAAGGAACATGCACTGGTGGTGGTCATGATGATCACACACACACACACACACACACACACACACACACACACACCTGTCCCTAAAAGATACCTTCGATTTTTACGGCAATTACTTTAATTTTACTATAGTGAACATATAAACATAGGTCTTTTGAAAATGTAAAACAAAATAACAGTGTTTAGAATGTGATTTGAATTTTGACAGATGACTGTTTTAGACAGAGCATTGCTATGTAGCCTAGGATGACCAAGAACTTGTCCTGCCTCACACTCCCTAGTTCTGGAAGTACAGATGTGCACCAAAATATCCAGTGAGGACTGTGGCTTTAGAGATCTCAACTTGAATTTCTTCAGTTTCTGTAGACATATAAACACCAGCTTAATCCTGATATGCTCCAGTTCAGCATGGAACTGTATTTAACATGTAATACAAACAAAATACAAGTAATTCTAAAGAAGCGATTGGCTTTCCATTCCTGCTCCCTGTGTATCCTTCCATGGTAAAATTCAGCATAGTTATATAGCTAAGATAGGAGGTGTTTGGACTCTCATTCTTGTGTACTCTTTCCTGTGCATAGCCTATATAGCTAAAGAAAAGGGCTATAAACCTATTCCTCCATCTCACAAGAAATTTTACATTTAGTTCCTCACACTGAAAATTCATGCAAAAAAAACCCCAACTTGACATTTTGCATGGTTTTATATCCTTTAACTCTAGTTCAGCCTTCTCTTAAAACATAAACAGTCATTAAATCTCTACCTATATTACTGAATCAATTTCCATTGTTCCTTTCAGAGTTATAATGTAAAAATATTTATAGCTTTCTTATGCAATTTTTTCTGGAACTACATTTCATTAATATAAAGAAAGCATCACTTGACAATGCCTGCTCAGTGCAGGATCATTTGTTTTTCAAAACAGGAGAACACATCGAAGTTTGGAGTATGTAAATACCATCTGCTCCTGAAAAGTTGGTCCAGGCATCCCATGAATGGTTGGCCATGAAACCTTGAGGTGAGCATTCTTCCTGGAACAATGTAAGTCAACTACCACTTCTTAGAGACACTTATAATAATGATGGTGGTGACTTCACCACTCGGCTATTGATTTGAATGGTCTTATTAAAGGTCATACTGAACATGAAGGATTTATCTGTCTCCAGACTCTTTCTGTATCTCTTGTCAGAGTTTGGGATATTCAGAACCTTGACAGATGTCCCTCAGCATATCACTTCCCCTGTAATTTATTGTTAATAATTTTAGCTCCACCGAGAAGAAGTGATAATTTTCAGAAGCATTGTTCTTTCCTTATCAGTACCTTCAAGTACACAATTCCAGGTCTCTACGATTTGCTCCATTAGTGTATTTTGGCTAGATTCTCATTACTTATAGGTGAGTATTGGAAGAATTTTATTCTCAGGTATGAAAAAGTCCAACTCATTGTCATTTCTCTTTCAGTTGAAAGTTAATCTTCAAACTTGCTTCTGCTCCTGGCTCATCCCTAACCTATAAATCTACAGAGAAGTCGTAAAGAAAGGCCCAGTGTCTGTTACCTACTCCCCTGTCTATTTCATCTACTAATTGTGATTTCTGACCTTTACCAATTTCAAGGTAATTGTCTTTTGACTTGATCCAGTGTGTTGGAGCACTTGAGCCTTGACCTTTTATGACAGATAATAAGTATAGGCAGTCTCTTAAATACACTGCTTTTGTAGATTTTACAGGCATATCCCTGCCATAGGCATTTGTTCTGGAACCAGGAGCCTTGGCACACTCACTCAGAAAGGATTTCATGACACCCCCTCAACTTCTGTCATGAGAAAATATATTGTACAGTTTTTGATTTTGATATTTTTTGCATCAATTATTTCAACCTCATAGAATTTAAATTTGAGTGTCTCAAAAAGACTCAGTCAAATCTATCAACTCAACAGTTGTCTTAGTGTCTGTCAGACCTGTACGAAAATTTAGATGTTAGGCCAGTCAGTCTCTGGACATTTACTGCAATGCCCATTATTGAAGTCTATACTTTCTCTGACACTATGTGATGGTTCTTCTCTAATCCTTAATCTTACATAATTCTCTGAGCAGTTCCAATAATCAACCACCAACCTCTAATCCCTTAAAATGATAGGACATACATATTACACTCTCCCAGAATGCTTTGCTGTCACTCACTACAACACAAAACCCCCACATTTCCATAGGCTAGGTCAATCCAAAATATGTACTTATATTAGAAAATTTGGAGCAAGTAGTTCCAATGAGAGAGAAAAAGGGAAGTTTGTCTTTTGGGGTCAGAATTACTTCACTCAATATGATCTTGTCTAGTTCTATCAATTTACCTTCAAATTTCATGATTTCTCTTTTCTTTACAGCTGAATACTACTTTATATTGAATATGTATCACATACTCATTATCCATTCATATGTCAAAGGACATTTAAGTTATTTTCATTCCCTAGATAGTGCGAATGAAACAGCAATGAACATGGCTAAACAAGTATCTTTGAAGTATGATGTTGAGTCCTTTGGGCTTATGCTTTACCTGGGTCTTATGGTAGATTTATTTTCAGCTTCTTGACACCTCCCCTTACTGATTCCCCAAAGGAATGGACTGGTTTGCAGACTCACCAACAGTTAATGAGGGTTACCCTTCCCACACTTGTGCTGTTGATCGTTGCCGTTCTGACTGGGGACAAAGAAATGTGAACGCAAAGCAGTCTTGCTTGGCTTTTAACTAATTGCTGAGAACAAGGAGCACTTTTTGAGATATTTCTTAGCTTAGATGTTTCTTCTTTTGAGAACTCTGTTCAGATATATAACCTGGTTTTGAATGGATCTTTTGTTTTGTTTTGTTTTGTTTTTCACTCCTATTATTAGTTCTTTATATATTCTGGTGTATGTAGAGCTGACAAATGTTCTCTGCCACTCTCTGGACTTCCTCTTCGATTGAATGCTTGCTTATTCAGCTGCGGCGAAGCTGTCAATGGCTGGATGTCTTAGGCAAATAGGGTCAAAATCAGCAAGTCCCTTTGACACTTATATCTTGCAGGGTACTGCCTATGTTTTCTCCTAACAGTTTCAGAGTTTCAGGGTTCCTATTTAGGTCTTTAATCCATTTGGAATTAGTTTTCAGACAATGTGATAGATACAGGTCTGATTTCATTATTCTACATGTGGAGATATAGTTATTCATTGAAGATACATTTTACTTTCCAGCTGATTTTTCTGGAACCTTTGTCAAATATTAAATGGCTGTAGATATGGTTATGTGTACTCATGTGTGGGTCTTCAATATTGTTTCCTTTTTCTACATGTCTGTTTTTGTGCCAGTACCACATTGTTTTATTTACTAGGACTCCATAATATATCTTTAGGTCTGGAGTTGTAATCGCTCCAGCATTATTCTTTCTGCTCAGTATTGTTTTGACTATCTGGTGTCTTTTATGGTTCCATATGAATTTATAGAGTAGTTCCTTTTCTAGTTCTGTGAAGATTGAGGTGGAAATTTTTATTGAGATTGCCCTAAATCTCTAAATGACTTTTAGTAGAATGATCATTTCACAATATTAATTCTATTACTCTATGAACATGGGATGCTGGTGCATTTTTTAGTGTCTTTCTCTTTTTCTTCAGTAATTTAAAATTTTCCTTATAGAAGTCTCTCGCCTCCTTGTTTGTGTTCATTCCTAGATAATTTATATTCTTTGAGACTATTGTGAATGGAAGTATGTCCACGATCTCATTCTCTGTATGTTTGTTGTGGGTATATAGTAAAGCTATCAGTTTTTGTAAGTGGGTTCCGCATCCTGAAACTTGGCTGAAATTGTTGATTTTTGCTAAAAGTTTCTGGTAGAACAGAAATGAGGATCACTTAGGTATATCTGTTATATCATTTTCAGACAAGGATAGTTTGACTTATTCTTTTCCTACCTGTATTCTTTAATTTTTTCCCCGTGTTTTATTTTTCCCACTAATACTTTAAGCACAATATTGCAAAGGAGTGAGATTAGTGGATAACCTTGTCTCACTCCTGATTTCAGTGAGATTGCTTCCAATTTTTTTCTATTAAGAGTTATGTGAGCTGTGAGTTTCTCATATTTGGTTTTTGCTGAAGATGCCAGGATCTTTAGATATGGGACTGAGAAAATACAGATGGATCTAACTTGAACACCTCCTTCTTGAAGACTAGCTTTCATGAAACCAGACAGTGTCATGCAAACTTCAAGGAATGGGGAGCACCCATAGATCTACTCAGCCATCTATATGAACTACAAGGGCTAGCATAGCCTGATAAATCTAAGAGTGCAAGAGTGGCACACATATGCTGGTGGTAACCAACAGCTCTCTAATTACATATAAGGCTCACTCAACAAAAGGGAAATCATGCCTGGTATTGGAAACCTAGCCAACTCTCTGGAGCTAATCATGATTCTTGGAGAATCTATAATCACCACTTTATCAAACCAGTATGATTACAAACTGCATTCTACATACTTATCTTTATACCCTTGGGTAACTGTAGCTCTCTTCTGTCATTAAAGAGATGCCTCTGTGCAACAGACAGAGACCTTTACAGAAAACTACACCCGATCAAAATGCAGAGAGCATGTGATACATATTCAGTGGTGCCCAATCCCAACTGATATGTCTACAACACAACTTTTGCACCTAAAGCTCAGGGAACATCTCAGAAGAGGTGGCAAAAAGATTCTAAAAGCAGGCACAACAGAGACACACTCTGAGAGTGTGTCTTCTAGAAATTTCAGAGAAGTGAAACGTGAAGTTTCAACAACATGGCTATCTCAACAAGACATGTTTAAGAAACACACCTATAATAACACGGAAAGGATGAATCTCATAGGTTCTCCAACCCTAAACAAGAACTACAGGCAACAAAGGAATGTTGAGAGTGTGATAAACAGTCTTACCTCAGGGATCAGCCCCTCAAACAGTTATATGTTTTCCAGAGATCTGCTGAAAAATTATATATGTACAAGTAACATTAAATGGACAGAGCAGGTTCCATTTATTGTTTAGGAATATATATATATATGCCATGAATTTGAGAGAGAAAGCAAGAGGGGTACATGAGAAATGGATAGGGAAATAAGATGTAATTATATTTAAAAATAGTAAAGGAGAAAGAAGTCACATAATAGAACTACCTAAGTAAATAATGTACTAAACAAAACAAACATTGACAATTATATAAAAGGATGTTTTACTCATGAGGATAGTTTTCCAAAGTATGCATTCTTTTTTAGCTTGAAACATATGGACTTTTAGAAGTAAAATATACAATGCAATATTAAAAATATTAACTTTCAAAATTTGGTGTCATTCTCTTAAAAAGGCACATAGACTGGTTTTCAACGGTATGCTTTGACTTTTGCAAAGCTACAAAGGAGAAATATGTCACTCATGGAAGAACTCCAGTGACACTCTGTCCCAGTGCATCAAAGGTATAATGGGACTTCAATAATACATTGTCAAGTGCCACATATCACTGAGTACTTGGGTGAGGAGACAAGCCACTTTAGTCAATTATTGATGACATGGATCCTCACAATGTCGTCAACTCACTCTCAAGAACACAAGCCTGCATAGCACAAGTTATGCTGCTTTTCCATTGGTGAAATATTTGAAAACAGGGTAAGTAAAACAAGATGGTTAAGGAATTCCTCAAAAGATAAGTGCTTACAGAGGCCTAGGGAATGTACCACAGTCCAACAGCAAAAGAAGCATGACATTTCTCTTTGGAATTCTAAGTTCTTTGAAAATTCCACCCACACAATTGTAACCTTTATTTGCTTTTAAAAGTACATGTGCCTGGCATGTTGGCTCATACCTCTGAGATTGCCAAGGAAGATCACCATGAATTTGAGGACAGTCTTGGCTATCCCATGAGATTCTGTCTCAAAAACATGTACATAATTGTCATATGTAATGACTATTCTTAAAAAGTTTTGTGATAGACTTTTGTACATATACACAGAGGCAGTAAAAGCTAGAACTGTTAACTTCTCTCACTGTCTATGTAGATTATATACCTCTACATATTTATATGTCCATTGATACTTATGTATAAATATATTATCCATCATTATTACATATTCAAAAGAATTATGACTGTATAATCACTAAAGCTATACAGTTTCTTGATGTGTTTGTGTGAGTGTGTGTGTGAGAGAGAGAGAGAGGGGGGGGGAGACAGAGAGACAGAGAGACAGAGACAGAGACAGAGAGACAAAGAGAGATACACAGAGAGAGGGGTCTCTTTCAGGGAATCACTCAAAATAAAATTTCACTATAGAGACCAGGTCAAGCCAACATCAAAACACTCCTTAAACAAAACTTTCATGTGTGACATTTCCTGTTGCCTCTAAGTTCAGAAAGTTAGATTAATATTTCAAATTATGGTGTTAATTCAATTTTGGGAATACATGTATTAAAACTAATTCCCTACACACATTCTTGCTCTATTTGTCTTCTTCTTTCCTCCCTGCCTCTCCCTATATGCAATGCCTGCTTATGTCTCTAGGCTCCTAATCACATTGCATTCTGACACTGCTGCTCAGGGTGTCTGTCTCATCCTGGGAAACCCTGCTCAGGGGCAGGCATTCATGCACAGATACACTAAGTAAAAGACTCTAACAGTGTTCAGACTTTCCACATCTGAAATACCTCCACATCCACATCCACTTTCACTTCCATGTGGTCTCCAATCATAGAGATTGGGTGGACTTCAGTTTATTTGAACATTCAGACATTATTCTGTGGACCTTGATTCCATCAACTGATGTGTAAATCATTTTGGTTCCTACTGAGTACAAATCCTTACACTGGTGAAATCCAGCCTGGTGTGTAAGCTTGATTAAAATGCATTAGCCAGATCTAATGAGATATTTACTCTGTACATGTGAGCTATGATGGAACTAGAGGGGAACTAGAGGTATGAGAAACTACCAGATGGTTCATGATAGCAGCCATTTAGCAAGCTACATCTTGAACCCTTAATTATTACGGTTGTTCTTTTACATATGGGCTGAATTAAATGTCATCCCACAATGAAACTGGTGACTAATTCCATCCTTATTTTATATCTTCTTTGTATATACAGTTGATATGTAATATTATTTTAGCTATTGTAAAGATGTGTTACATTTGTTTATGCTGTGGAATATTACTTTAACTATGTAAAGATGTGTTACATTTGTTTATGCTGCATTTGTTTAATTATGTAAAGATGTGTTGCGCTTGTTTTACCTGCCTAAGGCACCAGTTTGGTCTAAAAATTAGCTGAACAGCCAATAGCTGGGCAGAGAAAGGATAGGCAGGGCTGGCAGACAGAGAGAATAAATAGGAGGAGAAATCTAGGCTCAGAAAGAATGAGAGGAACTAGAGAAGAAGTGTTGTTGGGGGTTTTTACTCTTTTAAGGGGCCTGCCACCTAGCTTCCAAATAAATCACACATGGAGGCTTATACTTAATTATAAATGCTTAGCCTTAGCTTGGCTTGTTTCTAGCTTTCCTTAACTTAAATTAGCCCATCTACCTTTTGCTTCTGGGATTTTATCTTTTCTATCCCTGTATACTTTCTTTGTTTCTTGCTCCATGGCTTGCTGTGTAGCTGGGTGGCTGGCCCCTGGAGTCCTCCCCCTCCTTCTCCAGCTACTTCTTTCTTCTTCTCCCAGATTTCTCCTTCCATGTATTCTCTTTGCCTGCCAACCCCACCTATTCTTTCTCCTGCCTTGCTATTGGCTGTTCAGCTTTTTATTAGACCATCAGGTGTTTTAGACAGGCACAGTAACACAGCTTCACAGAGGTAAACAAATGCAACAGAAACAAAAGTAAACACCTTAAAATAATATTCCGTAACAGAGGAGAGGAAGAGGGAGATCCCCTGGGTGAGAAGCCAGGCAGCCTCCAGTCAGCCAGACTCAAGAAGCAATGAAATTAAGTTGTACAGAAAGAAAGGAAGAAAGGTAAAAAGCCCCAAGCAAAAGGTAACTAAAAAGAAACAGATTAATTTCAGTTAAAAGAGCTAGCCAGAAATGAGCCTAAGCTAGGCTGATCATTAAAAACTAATAATAAGTCTCCATGTCATGATTTGGAAGCTGGTTGGTGGCCGAAAAGAAAAAGCCTAGTACAACAGTTCCATTACATTCCTTGAAGAGAGGCCCATTTAGATGAAAGTTGGCTCATTACTATCCTCTAAAATCACATTATTTGTTTTGTCCCATATTTAAAACAGTAAATATTTATCCAAGTTGTTTTTCAATTTTTTTCACTTTCTTCTCATTTTTTCCTGAATTGATTTAATTTTAATCTTTTGCATTGTGCAAAGGCAACCAGAGTCACATTCCTCCTTAGTGTCCTTGTCCATCAACAACGTATCTTTGCTTTTCTCAATCTTGTTCTTTCCATTGAGGACATTTCAATTTGATTTTAAAAGAAAAATGAATCCTTATTCTCACATCTATTTTCTTGGCTATTTCCTTTTAATACTTTTTTTTTTGGCTTTTTTGTTAATCTTCTTTAAACTGACATTTATGGTCTTTCCCTCCCCAACTACAACTTAGACTTTCTCCTGTATTTCTCCCATACAGGCTGTCGCCTCCCCACTATTTAGAGCCTCTTAATAAAAAACAGCAACACAAAAGTACTGGAAGTTGACATGCCGAACAAGTTCATTTCACTATGCTATGACGAACATGATTCTTTTAAATCTCTACATTATTATGGACTCACAAATGGAAGCATTTGTGCACCTTTTTGTCCTGGGCACTGTCATTGTATCTTGTCCTGCATCAGGATCCACCTTCCTATGGACATCTCATAAGCATCTCTTTGTGAGGCTTCCCCTCTCTGCCTACTGCATGTTCCTATTCTTCTGTTTTCCTCTACTCTTTCTCTTTTCTCTTTCCTTCCCTCCTCCTCACCATCCTTGACCATGACTATCACCTGCATCATGTTGAACACTTTCATAAACTTACCCTCAATACTGTCCTTCTCTAAAGACTTCTGACATCCTGCTAAAGCTGTTATTCCTATGCCTTACATCTTCTCTCTCATCTACAATTTGGGTGATCTTCTCTAAATTATTTATTTTATGTGAATTGGTGTTTTTGCCATGGGTACCAGGTACCCTGGAACTGGAATTACAGACAGTTGTGAGCTACCAGGTACATGCTAGGAATTGAACCCAGGTCCTCTGGAAGAGCAGTTAGTGCTCTGAACAGTGAGCCATCACTCCAGCCCCAATTTGGGTGATCTTCTGCAGTAACAAATCCACTACTCCTGAGTTAGAGAACAGCTTTTACTCTCTTCAGCTCATCTCCATCTCCAATATTTCCTACATTTAATTTTACACTCTTAGCTGCATATCTACTCATTCCAATTCCCTCCTAACAAGCTTTGGGGTAAATACTTGCATATTTGTTCCATAGCCACAGAAAACGTTATCATTCAGATTTACTATAATGTCTGGACTCCCACCTCTTGTCAGATATTGACAGGAGTGTGTGGGAGAGCTTGTGGTAGTAGCTGAAAAAGAAGAGGGGCAGTATCCCAATTCCTTTTGCTGACTTTGCTCCCATGATCCTCTTCCTTACACTAGGCCACATTAAAGAGCCCACCATTTCCCAAAAGCCTATTCAAACTTGGGTTTTAATACCTCAGCCTTTGGTAGACACTTCAGAACCAGATCCGACACCTTCCTGCTCTGCAGAGCCTGAGATCACCAGTGTTAATGTGTAGTTAATGCTATTAGAAGTCACATGAGTTTCTGAACAAAAGGAAATTCGTGTTTTTAACATAATTATTTCAGTTCAGACACATTAGTGAGAAGCGAGGGGAAGAAAAAAATGTAATTTAATTTTAGGCTTAGAAATACCACGTGCACAATGCTGAATAGAAGAAAATAACTTTAGGCTAAACTGAATTGAATTTTCAGTCTTTCCATAGCTATGAAGTATGTTAGATCATTTTCTGAGAAAAAAAATGCTACTGCACTATACAATTCATGGCTTTCCACTTGGATTATTTGTAGAATATTAAAATATGTACTTGCTACTTTGAAGGAGCTAAGCTATGTTTTATATCCTATATTCTCTGAAAGAGGATAGGGAAAAGGAGTTATGCATCTATTGCTTATGAATTAAGAATATATTTCAAATTAAGCTGAATCTCCACTGATTAAACATTATAAATTAATAAATGAAATTATGATTTAAAATTAGACATTATAAGGGAGCAAAACAATAAACATTTAAACTATCCATAATCTTATTTATCTTGAAAATAAGTATTGCTTCACCATTTTCATCCATTTGCATATATGAATGAATAAGGTACTTCATGCTAAGTCCACATCATGTTTGTTATTTCATATTGAGACTATCATAGTGAATCTTTCATTTGGCAACTATGCAAAGGCTTCCAATTCTTAGAAGAGTAAGACTCATTATCATCTTTATTTTTTTTTTTTACTTTTTTTTTTAAAAAAATATATTTTATTTTATTTTATTTTATTTTGAATTTATTTTATTTTATTTTACAATATAATTCAACTTTACATATCAGCCATAAATTCCCCCTTTCTCCCTCCTCCCATCCCGCCCCCCTCCCCCCGGCCCGCCCCCCATTTCCATCTCCTCAAGGGCAAAGACTCCCCCGAGGATTGAGATCGACCTGGTGGACTCAGCCCAGGCAGGTCTAGTCCCCTCCTCCCAGGCTGAGCCTAGGGTCTCTACTAAGACCCAGGTTTCAAACAGTCAATTCATGTACTGAGCACAGGGCCCGGTCCAAATGCCTGTATGCCTCTTAAACAGATCAAGCCAATCAACTGTCTCACCCATTCAAAGGGCCTGATCCAGTTGGGGGCCCCTCAGCTATTGGTTCACAGTTCATGTGTTTCTATTCGTTTGGCCATTTGTCCCTGTATTCCATCCATCCCTGGTCCCAACAACTCTTGATCACATAAACCCTCCTCCTTCTTGCCTATTGGACTCCCGGAGCTCCACCCAGGGCCTGACCGTGGATATCTGCATCTAGTTCCCTCTGTTACTGGATGGGGTTTCTAGCACGACAATTAGGGTGTTTGGCCATCTTATCACCAGGGTAGGTCAAATCGGGCTATTTCTCGACTATTGCCAGCAGTTTATTGTGGGGGCATCTTTGTGGATTTCTGTGGGCCTCTCCAGCACTTTGCTTCTTCCTATTCTCATGTGGTCTTCATTTATCATGAACATTCCTTATGTTCCCTCTCTGTTCTTGATCCAGTTGGGATCTCCTGCTTCCCCAAGTTCTCTTTCTCTCGCCCCTCGCCCCTCATTACGTCCAGATTGTTCATGTAGATCTCATCCATTTCTCTGTCATTGGGCGATCCCCGTGTCTTTCTTGGGGTCCTATTATCCAGGTAGCCTCCCTGGTGTTGTGAGTAGCTGTCCAGTCATCCTTGTTCCACAGCTAGTATTCTCCTATGAGTGGGTACATACCATGTTTGTCTTTCTGAGTCTAGGTTACCTCACTCAGGAGGATTTTTTCTAGATCCCTCCATTTGCCTGCAAACCTCATGATGTCATTGTTTTTCTCTGCTGAGTAGTATTCCATTGTATATATGTACCACAGTTTGTTTATCCATTCTTCGGTTGAAGGGCATCTAGGTTGTTTCCAGGTTCTGGCTATTACAAATAATGCTGATATGAACATAACTGAGCAAGACATTCCAAGACAAAGCCAGATTTAAACAATACTTATCCACAAACCCAGCCCTACAGAAAGCACTAGAAGGAAAATTCCAGCCCAAGGAAGTCAGATACACCCTTGAAAACACAGGCAATAGATAACCCCACAGCAGTAAACCCCAAAGATAAGAAGTACAGACACACTACCACCAAAAAAATAACAGGAATGAACAATCACTGGTCATTATCATCTTTAAATGAAACTAAATAATGGTGATATTACTAAGTGAAATGACACAATGGATGGATTTGGTAAGATTGGGGGTATGTTAATACTTTTCTTCTCATTGAGTATAACTTTGTTCACAAACATCCTCAACATGGAACCATCTCCAGCAGTGTCATTCCAAGAATCTGTACTTCAGTCTCCAGCATGCTTGCTAGAAAGAAGCCCTGGTACCATGCCAGTCTCCTGGTATCAGCCACTGTCCATTCTGGGGCTCCGCAGCCAATGGAACCAAGAGCACTTCTTTTGACCAAAAGTTTAGCCCTCCCTAGAGACTCCTGCACTGTGTCAGTCAGAATACTGGAAATACAGCACTTGTCAGAAAAGTGTTTGTTCTGATCACACACACACACACACACACACACACACACACACACACACAATATTTAAAAATAATAAGACTCAGTACACTCACTAACCCAATTTTTAGTCACTTCTCTGCCGTTTGCAAAAACTCTTAGCTGTAGCGTGTCAAAGTTCTGTATGTGAACACTGTCTGATTGCTCTGCTAGAGGCAGCCTGGCCAGTTACATGAGTTAGTGATTAGATGCTAAGTGCCTACCTCAGTTAAAGTAACACAAAGAGATGATTTGACTAATAATCACACAGGATTAAATGCATGTATATACAAAGTAGAGTACAAGCATATAATTTACATTTGTTTCTCTATATTTATCAATTTATCCCCAGTACATGCATTTAGAGGTCTTAAATAGCTGGATTATTATATAAAACCAAAATGATGCAAAATATAAAAGTGTATTAGGTATAATATTGGCTTTAGGATTAACCTCAATTTTTCCATTTAGACTCTTGGCATGTTGACATACTATTTATTCTATCTAATGTCCATTATACAATCATTTACTCAAAATATTTATTTGGTGCTTGTTTCTACTAAGCCTTACTCCAGAAACTGATGGAAACAGAAAATAAGAACGCATGAGATGGGGGTGGAGGGACAAAGGACTTGGAATGACAGACAGGCTATTGAATAAAATAGAATACATGGAAATAAGAACCTAAGCCAAGAGAAACTAGGAGGCTAGTGCTGTCTCTTGTGGGTGTAAAATGGGGTCAGACACAGGCACCACTGGAGATAAATACTTCAAGTAAGAAACTGTCATGATCTGGACCAAGATAGGTATCAAGGGGCTGCAGGGAAATGGATGGATGTGAGATACAGTTTGAAATGAATACATTTGTTGGTAGGGAGGAGGTGGGAGATGGGCTGAATGATGTTTCATCCTGACATTAAGCTAAGTGTAAACTGTCTAAGAAACATTAAGTTAGATGTCAAGCCACTGAATGTTCTCTAAATCTCTGGTTCAGAAAAGAGGTCAATGCTCAAGATAAACCTATTGGTGGAGCATTGGGACTTCAGTGGGACTGAACTGGGTCACCCCAAGACAAGAGAAGAGCAAAACTCAGATATAAGCTTGTCAAAAATTGTGAGTCTATGCTATGAATGGAAATGTCACTGGGGAGTATCTAATCTAGTTTCATTTTTTCCTTCTTTTCTTGAATAAAAGCAAAAGGTTATCTAACTTCCTTAGGCCATTGTACAGTTAGAGATCTGCCTGGCCCAGGAAAAGCCACAAAAACATGTGCTAAGGAAAAAGTTTGTGAATACTGGGATATTGGAGGATTTATCAAGGCAACTCCACATAGTTAAAAAAGGAGGTTTATTTTGGGGGGTAACTTACAGCTAGTAAAGGTGTTGGTTACAGGATCCAGAAGAGGTGAGGCGCAGTTCAGCTGGGTTCTCTGGAGAACTCAGCTCGGTCTCTCATCCAGCGTCCAGGATCACCAGGAACCACGAGAGCCAGCACATCTGGATCTCAGGTCTTAAGGGCTCCTGTCTCAGCTCTGCCTCAGGGGGCCAGTCATAGGTAGGTGTGACAGTTACAGGAAGCCTCACTGGGGGTAGTATTTCCAGATCAAAGCTGGAACAGCTACCCACTACACTGGGAGGAATATATTTTTACTACTGGGCTCAGAGGAAATATCTTAATTCTAGACCTAAATAGAAAAAGTAAATTTCCAATACCCTCCCCCTTCTGTCACTGACAACCTATTGCCTCTTGTGTGAGAACAGAACCATCAATCAACATCGACAGGGTGTATGAAAGATAAGATTGCCTGTCTTCTTAAAATTGTCAAGTTGACATGCAATGTTTTTAAATGGTTAACACAACTATTTTATAAGTATTATGAATATCTCTAGTAGTGGGTAACTCCACTGATGCAATAAGCCAAATCAAACCAAATTAATAGTCCAGATTTAATGAGCAAAGCATCCCTGGGTGGTCTCAGGAGAAGAAAGAGGAAACTATAAGGCTGCTCCCAAGGAGGGGGCCTTAAATACCCTGTAGGCATGGTCTTTGAGCAGCTCCCTGGGAGGAGCAAACCCTTGGTGGGCATTCTGAGGGGTGGGGTCTGGAATAGGGGGAGTGGGGGTGGAGCAGAGATTTCCAGCATGTTACTTCAGATATATTTATAAAAATTTATGACTGAACATGGTGTTGTGTATCTAGAGAGAAATATATATTCCTGAGGTGTGTATGTGGATGCTTATCTTGCACATGGAAAGAACACAGCCCCCCAAACACATGCACATATGCATTTCATATAAATATTCAATATTATTCTTAATTCTTACTCATAACTAAAGCGGCTCAATGGACATAGAGTGCCCCAAACTTGACATTTGAATGCTCGATTAAAATGTTACTTCTTTTCAGAAAAGCACACTGTACTTCTCAGAAAAGCACACTGACACCCTACTATCCCCTATGCATGCTAGAATGCTGGCCATGGTGGTTAGTCAATACATGGCTCAGAGACGTGTTGTCTCTCCTTTAGCGTTCACCTCATGATAAACAACACCTTGCCTCCATTTATACCATGCATGCCTCTGAACATCGCTATGAGTCATGGGGATGATACTGGAAATTAAGGTCCAATTAATATTCAACTTCTCAAAAACATAACTGTTTTCTTTGCAAATTTATTAACTATTAGTCAAGATAAACAAGCTATTAAGAATGAGAATTAATAAAATGTTGGTCACTTATCAATAGCTCTAGATGTATTTATGATGAGTTGCCAGTTAAAATTCTGTTAGCCATTGCCAAGAGCATTAGTTATTTCCATTTAGTTTTGTGTTTGGTAAATGTGCATGTGTTGTGTCTATAATTGTTTGACAATACTTAGATTATAAAATTGTGCATACCAATAAAGACACTACAAGTAATCTATAACATAGAAAATTCTAGCAATATTTGGATTCCTGATAGTGGAATAATGCTTAGACAGTGCTTGTTGCATGTGGAATATAATTGCTAATAGTCACAGCATGTGGGACAAGGTTAGCCCTGGATGTACCATACTAAGAATCCTGCCCTATGTTCAGAAATGTGTATTCTTCTAGCAAATGTTGTTGAAGGTGGGGAAATCTGGCACAGTGGTCAAGTTACCAGTGAAGTCAAGTTTGCTTTTCATGAGCCTTGTCCAACCCGTCCTGGTATTGATATGGCATTCTCTCTCTCTCTCTCTCTCTCTCTCTCTCTCTCTCTCTCTCTCTGTGTGTGTGTGTGTGTGTGTGTGTGTGTGTGTGTGTGTGTGTGTGTATGTGTGTCCCCTGTGGAATAATTATTCTGTACACTGTGAATATGTATTACTCGCTTTGGTTAATAAAGCCTGACAGGCCGGTAGCCAGTCAGGAAGTTAGATAGGAAAGCCAAAGTGAGAATGATGGAAAGAAGGAGGACAGAGTCAGAGGAGTCCCCACAGTCAGGGGAGTTCTTCATCTAGAACAGCTTCAAGGCTTCTGACTGAGATGGTCCAGCCTCACAAACTACTCCAGCCAAGACTTAGCCATAATCCTAAATTTTCTCAGGGTCCCCTTAAGATTACCAGCACCCCCAATCAACAGGAAGTAGTCTAGAAAACTACACCCACATTCCCTCCCCCAAAATGGATTATAGATATTTATTATCATTTAAGGGGAGGTGGTTACAAGTTGTTATTGGTAATGACAGGAAAAAAGCTAAACAAAGGAGATTATATTCAAGGATCTCTTTCTGAAGAGAAAAAGGGATACAGAAATGATAGGATAAAGGGGTGTATTATTGAATATACTTTAATCCAAAAAACAACCATTAATCTTGAACATTTTTCATTGGTATTGATTTTAGTTTATTGATACAAATTTAAAGTTAATTTTGTTATAGTGTGTGTATATTTCTACTCATGTTTATGCAGCTTATTTTAAAATGTGATATATGATTAAGAAATACAGATTAATAGTCATCTATAATATCAAACACATAGTCACATTAGGTATGTTTTCAAGGTCATATACAGATATATTTAGATAGTTATATGGCCTTCAAACACTTCAAAGACCTACAGAATATGGCATTTAATATGTTTAATAATCTAAGGCTTTTCATGACAGTGAGATACATTTGCTGCTGGCAGCACCAGTCTATTTCAAAGAGGATTATGGGCATCAAAGAAACTCCATATGGAGTTTGTTTTCTTTATGGCAAAAGCTAGTCATGTTGGCAAAGAAACTTCCCTAGCCTCAATTGCTGACAGTTACTGTCCAAACTGGACCAGCAGGATGCAAAAACAATGACTGCCAAACTTTGCCAAGACAAGGTAGGACAGTCCTTCAAAGTTGTCTGCTTTACAAGAAAGTCTGTCTGATATGCTAGGACTATAGGCCAGAGTTGAATCCCTTCCTGGGATCTTTGATGTGGTAAAAGACTAAATAGTTAAACTTATAGTTTTCCTCAGTTATGAGAGAAAGGAAATTAGGTATAAAACTTTAGACTCACCAAGATAATATTCTTATCTATAGAATATTTCCTCTAATTTTGCCAAATACAAATAGATTGGCTATTGTAACTGTAATTCTTACTTGATAACTGTTGCTGTTGTATGTAATTTTACTATGTTAAAGTTAAAACCTTTTTAATTAGACAAAAAGGGAGAAATGCTGTAGAATAATCCTTCTGTAAAATAATAATATGAATATGTATTACTCTCATTGGTTATTAAAAAGCTGACAGGCCGGTAGCCAAGCAGGAAGTATAGGTGGGACAGTGAGAAACAGAGGACTCTGGGAAGAAGAAGGCACAGTCAGAGAGGATGCCAGCCAGCCACCTGAGGAAGCAGGATATACATATAGAAAATGAGGTAATAAGCCATGAGCCATGTGGCAAAGCATAGATATAAACATAGGTTAATTTAAGTGTAAGAGTTAGCTAGTAACAAGCCTGAGCTATTGGTCGAGCATCAATAAGTAATATTAAGCCTGAGTGGATAGTTGGAAACTGGAGAGAGGGACAGGAAAACTCAGTCTACCTCTCTCTCTTCTCTCTCTCTCTCTCTCTCTCTCTCTCTCTCTCTGTGTGTGTGTGTGTGTGTGTGTTTGTGTGTGTGTGTGTATGTGTGTGTAAATGTGTGCAGTTGTCCACAAGGCCAGAAGATAGCATTGGATCTCCTGGAGCAGAACTGATAGGCAGTGAGCTACCCAATGTTGGGTGCTGAGAACTGAACTTAAGTACTCTTTGAAGAGCAACAAAGGCTCTTAACCACTGAGTCATCTCATGAAATGAAAATATGTTATGTTCTCTAGTGTACTACACTTATCATATTTTACTAAGGAGGAAGAGAATAACCATTAATGATGTATTTAGAGGAATTTTGTGACAACAAAGGTCTACTTATGAGCTTAAAATAAAATATATCTAATAAAATGATATTTCTGGGGACTGGAGATTTGGTTCAGGGGTCAAGCATACTTGTTATTGCAGAGCACCCAGGTTCAGTTCCCAGCACCTACACGGTGGCTTCATAACCATGGGCAATTCTGGTTCCAGTGTATCCAATGTCCTGTTCTGGCATCTGTGGGCACTGCAGGCACATGGTGCATAGACCTACATGCAAGCAAAACATCCATAAACATAAAATAAAAATAAATAACTTTTAAAAAATGTATTCATATCCTGGCTTCAGCTACCATGACATAAAACAAATGGTAATATGTCCCTGTGTTTTATGGAGTTCTTTGGTCTGGTTCTACCTCATCTTAAATGTATACCCAGAGGAGCTTTCCCAATTTTGTACATATTCTAGAAGAAATTTAAAATGTATCATATTGAACTGCAGTTCTAATAGAGCACACCACTTTGCATTATATAGCTTGAGTTTTATTTTTCAATCGCTTTTTATTAGAATATATTCAGTGTATGTAGTGTTGGCTTTCATAAAGGCAATTTTAAACACAATATCGTGTACTGTAACCATATTTATCCCTGAATGCCTTCCCACCCTGGTTATTCTCCCTGCTTCTCAATAATCCCTTCTGCTTGTACATGTGTATATAAGTATAAATGAATACACACACACACACACACACACACACTTATGTATCTATAAAAATCTAGGATCACAGATGAGAGAAAACATTCAGTCTATTGTTCAGTATTGGTGTTCCTGAGTCTGGCTTTTCTCATTTAGCAGGATAATCTCTAATCTTACCTTCTCTGATAATTCATCTAATTATATTCTTTTTTTAATAGATGAATAATTTTTATGCTCATGTCCCCCCCCCAGGGAAAACTCCTATAAATTAAGTTATCTCTGTAATAAGCAATTAGTCAAAGACAAAAAATTAACATATTGTCAGTTTTGCTGCATCCTCTTACCATGGAAAACTGCATGTACCTGGAAGAATCTTCCTGCCTGTGTTCAGATTCACAAAGAAAACTACACATCAAAATATTTCTGTTTCGACATAGAATTCTGTCGCTGGTTTTAGTGGATATTTTAATTGGCATGCATTCAAATTTGAAGCCACTTTCTCTACAAGGAAATGGTATTTCCACTGCAAAGTGACAGTTTGTTAGCAGTTTCATGGCTTTGCCAAGGTATGTGTCATGAGGAAGAACAGCTAAGGAACCTAATCCAAGGATATACTAAATGTTGCTCTGCATCTGCACTGGACTACTCTCCAGCATTTCATGCAGGTAGATGGCAGATGTAGCAACTGATTTTCCTCACATGAAGTTCTTGTACAGATGTTACACTAGGACAAAGCTATTCTTCATGAGTGATAAAAGCCTCATCAGCTGTGAAAACAAAACCATATAAATGCTGATCCTTTTCCCTTCAGACCATGAACAAGTTCAGGTTTGGCCAATACAAAGATGTTTTGTCTTTTCCTCTTGTGTTTACAATTTTAGGGAGAAACTACAGACGCTGTCACCTTTAAGTTCTCTGCTAACCCATCTGCCATGTATCATCATGCAACTGGTTTATTTTTATTAAGAGTGAGTTTGGTGAAGCCTAGCCTGGCCTTAAACTTGCTATGTAGCACAGGATGACTGGGCACTTCTGTTTTTTTTCCTGTCATGCTAATCATCTAATCATCTCTAGCATTCTAGTTTTAGTATATGTGCTGCCAAAGCAAGCACAGGGAATTTCTCATCTGTTGACTCCACCTCCCAAGTCCTGGGGGGTAACAGTCATACACCTCCATATTCCATACTCCATTTTTGTTTACTTTTAACCATTAAACTGAAAATTAATAACTATCTAATTCCTTGACTACATCCTTCTGTACCAGCATTCAACATTCCCAACCATTTGAAAACATAACTCATTAATTCATGTCCTTAAATCAAACCTGTGAGCCCTTTGTTACTGATTGACTTTCTTTCACAGAGGACAAACTGGGTGGATTGCCTGACGCTCAGTGTCACATAAACAATTTTAAAAGGGGACAGATCCATAAAAATCACAGCCTTCATTTGAACCAAACAGGAAAGGCAGAGTCAACCTAAGCTGGCACCAGAAACACTATCAACATTTTTCTATAAGGAATATAACTTTGAATCAATTATATTTTACCACCTGTTTCTGTCTCTGAAGAATGGGTGTCAGCTCTAATTACCAGGACACCCTATGCTCTACAGGGCACTCCAGGACCCAGGTATAGCTATTGCAGCTAATTGGATCCTCAGGTCTCCATGCTCATTTGTTCATAAGATCATGCTACATTTGCTGTTACCTCCAAAACATGCACACACTCTCTAGACATCTCTTTTCTGTGCTTCTCTCCCTATCCCAGAAAGAAAATCAATCCTCACTCTTAACAGGAATTTTTTTTCCAGCAGTTGAGGAACACCAGTCTCTGCATAAGTCGGAAGTTCGGCACACAACTTAAATACTATAAAGCTTTATAAACCTGATAGTAAGTTTGTACCATAAATATGAGAAAATAAGAAGTATGTAAAAAGTAAATGGAGCAAAAAAGAGTAGTCAGTTTACAAATCAGTTAAGGTCACGATGTTACCTCAGTGCTCTTACAGATATGTTCTTAATTAATCACTCTTGACATTTCATGGGCGATCGGGCATGGAAAGATGATTTTAGTTCGCCTCTACAGCTACCACATAAGAAATGATCACAACTCTCATTTTATCTCTGACAATGTGGCATTAAGAAATTTCACAAATCCGCTTCTTGTCACCACCATCTTTTTGAAATCTGTGCTGCAGAACAGAGTGAAATGAGAACATAGAGTTATACGCAGGCCACCCTTATGCAAAGGATTTTTTTTTCTATAGTGATTTAAAGGAGTTAAGATGTAACCTCTGCCCTGAAAGACATAGAGTCTGGCAGCAGAGACTGAAATATGCACACTTTTCTGTAATAGAAGACATAAGGTGTGAGTTTTCAAAGGAGGGGTTGATTGGAGCGTCTCAGATCATCACAGAGTAAGAGCGGAACTGATACTTAAGCTGGGTCTCCGTAGCTGATGACCGTTTGGGGGCCAGACATAGAAAAAATTCCAAAATTAGAAAAATACAAAAGAAAATTAATAAGGCGGTCATATGCAGCATATTGTAGAGAAAAAGAAGCACTCTGATGAAAATGGATTGCAATAAAATGTGTGTTCAAGTTAACTTGGGTGCAAGCCAGCCTAAGAACATCATGTCATTCACCAAGACCACTGCTCATGAAGGTATTATTCATTTATGTTTTAACCTGACTTCATGTTCTGTTTTCAACAGTGGGATAATATAAAAAATATATTTATCTGTAGATTAATTATTTTTTCTACTCAAAATGCAAAAGCTTAATTGAGCCTCATAGAAGAATCAAGTCATATTCAGCTCCCTCTTATTAACTTGAGTGAGAAAAGGGCCCTTGCCAGTCCATATATTTAAAGCTACAATTTCTCTTTTCAAAATACAAGATTTTCCTTCAGAAATTTACAAAGGTCATATATGAGCACATCATTGTAAATGACTTAAGAAATTTCCATGTGAGCTGTGATAATAAGACACCATCTCTTCCCATTTAATCAATTTCTGTTCCATTAATACCTTGAGGTGACAAAAGTTTAGAATATAATCTAAGTTAATGTAGTGAGTTTTATGTGACACATTCTTTACTGTATAAATTGTCATCTATACCCATTGCTCTGTGCCTTTGAAATTTCGTTTTACTTAATGTTATTCCATTATTCAGCCTTCATGTATAACAACAACACCCACAATGAACCTTATTTTTGGTGTGTCTTTTTAATGTACAAGGGCGAACTTTAGCTTCAGATAAAAAAACATTCACTAGGTGTGGATAGAAGATTTTAGTTAGGCATATTAATGTCTAGCTTAAGTAATCATGTGCTTCTTTTCTTCTTGATAATTATCATTAAAATGGATTCATATTAGCCTATTGTACACCATGCTTCATCTGTGTAGGGTACTTTTCTGCCTCACTCTCCCAAGTTCTCATCTGCAATTAAATAGTATTTAAATGTATTATTTGATGTCTTGAGATATGTTTTGCATGCCCTCATAATAATAATATTTTAAGTAGATACATGTTCAAGTCAGATGTGGTGGCACACATCTGCAACCCTTGCACTAAGGACAGACAGAAAATTTTCAGTGAGTTTGAAGCCAGTCTAGTCTACAAAGTGAGATTAAGCCAACTAGGGCTATATAGAGGTAACTTATATAAATAAACCAACAATTAAATAAATCTTCATGTATACATACAATACATATGTTCATTCCCTCATTTACATAGAGTCACAAATTATGGTCATTGTTCCATGCAAGTGTTATATTTTAAATTAATTAGGTATCAAACCTCATCAGCCCCTCCATCACACATGCTGAGATTCAGGTGGTTTGTTCTTGTGTAGTTCTTGCATAATTGATGGCTGCTGGGGAAGCAAGAGTTAGTTTTCTGCTGAGCAGGTACTTATCCATGCTCCAGTAGATGGCCCTAAACCTATTCATACACATGAAGCAATAAATAGACTCAGTAGTTTGAAAAAAAATGTAGTTGGGAGGAAAAAGTGGGAGAGGTAGAGAGGGAAGGGATTGGAGGGGAGCAAAACAAGTGGTTCTGAGCCAAACCATTACCTGTATAAAATTCTTAAACAACAAAAAGTGACATCAGTAGTGTTTTTTTTGTTTTTTTTTTGTTTTTTTTGCTATTCACCAGTACATTGTAACAATCTCTTCTAGACCTAGTAATTGGCCTCATGAATTTGCATATTCTTATTACCTGTCCTCTCATATTTATTTTTTTTTGCCAGTAAAATGCAGACTTGGCATCTCATTGAATTTGTGACACAATCACACCTTTCCACTCAGTTTTCATAGGAACATCGAGCTCCTACTGCTGCACGAAGTTCAGTGTGATCCTGGGAAGGTTAAAAAATGCTGATAGATGTGTTTTCAACTACTTCTCCTCCAGCGACGCTGGCAACTTTTTCTTTTGTGACTGTAAGATGAATGATGTATATTACAGAGTTAGTAAAAGTCAATTCTCTATCGTTTTAGTATCATAATTCAAATCACACAGACATAACCTCATTGCAAACAGGTAAATCAAATGTCATCAATCCAGAGTAAAAGACTCCTCCAAGGAGCCAAGAACTCTCGCGTCCCTGTTCACTGCATCATCCAGCACCTAGGAGTTTTATCCGTTTGTTTTTCCTTTAATTCTACTGAAAACCAGCCTTCCTTTTCATTCCACTATTGTGTTTTTGATGTGTCCATTTTGTTCTGCCAAACACCTCAATTAAACAACTCACATTTGCTCTTTGTTTTCAACAAAGAGGCCATGTTTCATTTCATCACTTTTCACTTGTTCCCTAATGGAGAGAATCTATAGTCATTCATTTCACAAAATGTGGGTAGCAGCAAAAAGCTCTGCCATTTTCTCTGTCTAAACGCTTTACTCATTGTATGACAGACCCTGGCCCTGGACAAACAGACTCCAACATCTGTTTTTATGTCGTGCTTTTAAAAAATAACTTCTAGTTTATCTCCATGCCAGGCAGTATTTTATTTTTCTGAGGAGGGAACAATAAAGAGTTTGTCTTCTCTGTTTTTGAATGCATTGCAAGTTTTGTGAAATATTATTTTCTACACACTGTGATCAAGAATGGTTCTGTCACTGAATCTGAGGAGTCATGTCTTTAATTCTTGAAAATTATCAAACACATCTTAATGTATTTTTCCATTATTTGTAATCTTTTTCTTTTATGACTATTACTACAAACATTTTCTCCCATTCATCATTTTTTTGGTGTGTTCAACATATTCTAATAAAGACATAAGTTATTCAAGATTGTTCTGGTCACATGAAAGTTCTCACTAATACCTTTCTACGATTAGTAGCTAAAATGACTTTTCTCAAATCCTTCTTTATGTTTTTTTTTTAACTTAGCTTAAATGGTATAGTTATCCAATGGTTAATTTTCCATTAAAGTTTCACTTTAATGAGTGTTAGTGTGTGTGCATTGGTATTACCAATTAAAATCATTGGAATTATTTTTCTTACACATGAACCCATCTAGAAGTATCAAATTTCGAAAAAAAATGGACAAAACTACTTTGAGGTGTAACTTTATAACAAGCAAGATAAAAACTGTAGGAAGCAATTCATCTATTTATCAGCAATATAATGAAAACATTATGGGGTTGGGGATTTAGGTCAGTGGTAGGGCGCTTGCCTAGCAAGCGCAAGGCCCTGGGTTTGGTCCTCAGCTCTGGAAAAAAAAAAAAAAACATTACAGAGAAAAATTAAAATATCAAAATATACCAATGATGCTGAATTACAGGCATATGAGTCTAGGCAAAACAAAAATTTAATTGAAGGGTACCAGACAATAAATAATATGCATAAAGATCAGAAGCAAATAAAATTAGTAAAATTATTGGACGATGAATTCTATGATAGCAAACCAATGATTTTAAGCTGAAACTCAATTCTTAATACCAAATGTAGAAACATGACTAACTTCTGAAAAGAATGAAATAACAAACCTTACAGAGGGGCATTCAGAGAAATTTCAGGTTATGTAGGGGCTCCTCTTTCTAAGAGGGAACACATGAGATCTATGCCTCAGAATTGCCACTGATGTTGTGCTCGTTAATGTTATCCTCAAGGTGAGGTGAGGCACACAGTGTATGATCACAGAGTTTTATCTCAGGTGGCACGTGTACTTGACATGACAACTCTTCATGAAGTTTTATATTGGTTGTGTGCTCAGCAGATACTGGAATGGGAGCCTGTTCTCCTCAGACTTTCCTGTTCAATTTTAAGATCCTCTCTCAACTTTCAACTTTAATTGACTGTAGTCTCCTTGTTAGTTAAGATAGTTGAAAAGGTCTAAGTTTATTAAATCAGTATATAATTTAATGGTCGATTTAACATCACGTCTTAACCTAATAATGACTCTACGTATTTCATTAAGGTTAGAAGCTATTCTTGACAAGAACCTTTAAAGAGGGCTGTTTAAATTGCCACTCGAAAAATCCCTTCTGAGTTGCTTTGGTTGTTATGTGTTAATCCAGCATTTGCAGTATATGCATCACAAATAATAAAAGCAGCATTTCTTGAAATGGCCCCTCACAGAGGAAGTGCAGCTCATTAAAATACTGATATGGCCAGGCAATGATGGTGCACACCTTTAATCCTAGCACTCAGGAAGCAGAGCCAGGCAGAACTCTATGAGTTCGAGACCAGCCTGATCTACAGAGCAAGACCCAGGGCAGGCAACAAAACTACATGGAGAAACCCTGTCTTGAAGAAAAAAAGAAAAAGAAAAAGAAAAAAAGAAATACTGATATGGTTTACTAGTGATTTGCTAAGGCATATCAAAAGAAAAAAACTACCTCTATATATTTTGTTTTCATTTTGCTAATTTGTTTGTTTTTAGGTTAGGTCTTTCTATTTATAGTCTAGGCTGACTTCAAACTCATTTTGTGGCCTGGACTGGAAGTTACAATTCTCCTGCCTCCCCTCCGTGAATGCTGTGATTACAGTTATGTGTCACGCACCCAGCAGACATTCCAGGAGCCTATATGCTTCTGGACCACGTGAAGTAAACTGTCTATGTAGTTCTGCATTCAGGAGCATTCAGGTTCACAGACATATGTAAACATAATAAATCAATGGACCAAATACAACTGAATTAGTTAGGGTATGACTATGGCTAATCAGCTAGTGGTAGAATATTAGAACACTTAATGACTACACAGTGACTGTGTCTTTTCATTAGTGTTTGCCCCAAATTCATTTTATCCATTTAAATAAAATATGTTTCCTTCATTAGCATTTTCCCTCCCTATCTTCAGTTCAGAAGATAAAATTGTAATTTTTCATCTTTGCATAGGAAAATTAACTTTAAAAATAGTGAAAGAATAGTAGACAGCACCTTCCCCTGATGAAACATTCATTCCTAACAATGAAAAATACAATATTCTAGAAAATATATATATATATATATATATATATATAATTTTGAAACTATACTTTCAAGGAACATATCTATACTCTGTTATTAGATAGAGAGATAGATAGATACATACATACATACATACATACATACATGCATACATACATAGGTACATAGATAGATACATAGATACATACATAGATACATATATAGATACATAGGTACATAGGTACATAGATCGATACATAGATAGATACATAGGTACATAGATAGATAGATACATAGATACATAGGTACATAAATAGATAGATACATACATAGATACATAGGTACATACATAGATAGATACATAAAAATATTTACATATGTATAATATATAAAATTGATTATATATCTTAATTAAAACAATTGAATTTAGCTGGGCAGTGGTGGTACATGCCTTTAATCCCAGCACTCGGGAGGCAGAGACAGGTGGATTTCTGTGAGTTTGAGGCCAGCCTGGTCTACAAAGTGAGTTCCAGGATAGGCTCCAAAGCTACACAGAGAAACCCTGTCCCTGAAAAACCAAAAAAAAATTGATTTTTTTTTATTTCCTCACACTAGATTTGGACTGTTTGAGCTTGCCCTATAACATCAGCTAAAGATGTGACACAATCCCAAGACCTCAGAAATGCGCTGTCTTGTGGTGACAACTGGGTGATGTAGACATGTCGGGAGCAGTGGATTTCCTGGATCTCACACAGTCTCCTCAGTGCAACCTTAGCTACTGCAATGTTTAAAATATAAATTGCCTCTGAAAGTGTGGACTTTTCTGAATACAAGGTTCAGAGATTTATATGGGCATATTTTTAAGCCTTATTACATTATTGATTTTCTTGGTTGTAAAAATGCTTAAAGTTTAATGAGTTAAATGAGGTAAGTTAATAGGTGAGCATGTATCTTTAATATAAGTTAAAATAAGGCACTCTTTTCTATTAGCAATGCCCTGTGATTTTAGTATTACAGCATTCTAGTTACAGGCTTCTAGTTATTATTACCTCAGCTGAAGCTCAATGAATTAAAAATTAAGGTGAATGGATTTATATTGGTTTATTTGCCTAGATGATTAAAGAGTAAGGAGAAATATCACACTATATTCTTTTTCAAAAACACAGCTCAACTTTTGCAGTTGTCACGAAAACCATGAGACATAACGTTCTGAGAGATTATCCTGCTAAAAGTGAGGAAGGTACAAACAGAGGCCAGGCTTTAGAATTTCCAAAATAGAAATCTTCCAACCAAAATACTAACTAGTTAAAGATGGTCATAAAGACTGCACATAAAAGCCAGTCCAGTGTGGAAGGCCCCTGTACAGTTATCCCAGCCCTGAAGAGGCAGATAGGGATACCTAGGACAAGCTGGGTAGTAGAGTAGCTGTGTACCCTATGCTTCTGGTTTGGTGAGAGAGCCTGTGTCAAAATATAAGATAGACAGTAGTTGGGAAAGACCCTGAACATCAACTTCTAGCCTCTGTTCTTGTGTGAACATGAACCCCTGGACACACACCTCATAATCACAGGAGGGAAAAATTTAAAAAAACAAATAGTGGAACTGTGGTCCATGTTTAAACATAAAAGGGATTAGAATTATTTTAAACACATTCAATAATTTAATAAAGTTGGACTTTCCCTTTAGTAGTGGCCACTCAGTAGGTTGAATTGATGACAAATGCCATCAAAAACAGATAGAAAGGGCCGGGCAGTGGTGGTGCACGCCTTTAATCCCAGCACTCGGGAGGCAGAGGCAGGCTGATCTCTGTGAGTTCGAGGCCAGCCTGGGCTACCAAGTGAGTTCCAGGAAAGGCGCAAAGCTACACAGAGAAACCCTGTCTTGAAAAATCAAAAAAAAAAAAAAACAGATAGAAGAAAATCATGAACATTGCCCCTAGGAATACTGAGCATTAGGAACTGTAGCCACCAAATGTCCCCTAAAGAACAGTTTAGAGATTATGCTAGTTTAGTAAATTGGAGTTTGTAGATTCTCCTCCAAAAACCATGACTTCACTAGCACTAAGTAGCTAACTAGGTTTCGGCACCAGGCATAATTTCCTTCTTTTTAAGTGAGTTTGAAGTCCAATTTGAGAGCTGTTGGTTACCACCATGTTATGTGTACCACTTCTGCACCCTTGGAGTTATAGTTCCATGCTGGTCATTGATGTCACTCATAGGTGTCACAGCTAGTCAGGACTGTTGGTTGCTATATTCCTTTGGAAGTTTGCAATGAAAACCGGTAACCAAGGAGGTGATGTTCCCAATGAATGAGCACACCAATTAGTTTTAAAGTGAAAATCAAGATCAGCCCAGGCATGAAAGGAATACTTGGGAGGGCTTGAAGGGAGGAAAAGAAAGAGAGAAATGTAATTATATTATAACCTAAGAAAAGAGAGTAGTTTTGACAGAGAAAAGATGTTTTGAAACTCTAAAATATTTTCAAAGAACTAGTTTGTTTTAGTAACCACAGTACTTTTTCAAACTCTTATTTTCAGACTGTATTTTATAATTAATTCATAAAATATGAACCTCTGTCTTAAAATAGACAAGAAGAATTTTGCAAATAGAGCTAGAGCAGTGGTTCTCAACCTTCCTAATGCTGCGGCCCTTTAAATATAGTTAATTATGTTGAGTGACCCCCCAACCATAAAAGTATTTCATTGCTACTTCATAACTGTACTTTTGCTACTGTTATGAATTGCAATTTAAATATTTGATTTGCAGAATATCAAATACGTGACCTCTGTGAAAGGGTGTGTTGACTCCCTGACAACCCACAAGTTGAGAACTACTGAGTTGGAGTCTTAGACAGGTTGTGTTGCAATCTTTCAATTATCTCATAAATTTTCTGTTTTTCCACAGAACTGTAGTGAGAGTTATTTCAACTTGGTAATTTAAACAAAATGTAAACTTTAAATATTTCACCACAAAAGTGTCTATTCTGATCCACACATTCATGATTCTCCAACAGTGTAGCTATTCATTGCCACTTCAAAACTGTTTCTACTTCTTTGTAACTTTTACATCGTTCATAAGTATGAGATTTTTAGCCTGCCAAAAATTACATTATTAAATACTGGAATACCAAGAGGCACAAAGATAAAATGCTTAGCCCCTACTCTGATTAATTATTGCTCTCTCTTTTCTCCACCTCAATATTCAGTTTGTAAAACCTCAACTCAGACAATAAGAGTTGTCCTTAATATCTGAGCTTATTGTATCTGTAGATGTCCAAATCTAAATTAATCGACTCTCATCTTCCCAGAAGCAGATTTTTTTGGTAAAGATTTATTGTGTGTGTGTGTGTGCGTGTGTGTGTGTGTGTGTGTGTGTGTGTGTGAAGTGCCTCTGGGGACCAGAAGAGGGCATTTACTCTCTGGAGCAGGTTATTGTGAGATACCTGACAAGGGTGTTGGGAATTGAATTCTGGTCCTCTGGAAGAGAAGCAAGTGCCCTTAACTACTATTTCTCAGCCTCTGGAGTCAACTTTTGACATATAAGCTGCCAGTGGAGATTCAATAAGTTATAAAGAATGAAAATAAAAGACCATTGGGTAAAAACGTGAGACTACATACATTGCACTACTTGGTGTATGAAATAATCTAAATGACACATTGACACTGAGAATCACAATTATTACTTCTTGCTGTGTGCTATTGATAGTAAAGCTCCGCAATTGTCTTTTTAACTCTTTACTCTTTGGGGGACCCACCATCCTGTAGCTGGAGTTTTCTCCAGTCCTGCCTGGCCCATGGTCAGGACAAATCTTTCTCACCCACCAGTCCTGCAGCCGCTTAGACCCAACCGAGTAAACACACAGAGACTTATATTGCTTACAAACTGTATGGCTGCAACAGGCTTCTTGTTATCTAGTTCTTATATATTAAATTAACCCATTTCTATAAATCTATACCTTGCTACATGGCTCATGGCTTACCATTATCTTACATGTTGGTACTCATGGCGGCGACTGGCAGCATCTCCTGACTCAGCCTTCCGGTTCCCAGAATTCTCTTCTCTGCTTGTCCCGCCTATACTTCCTGCCTGGCTACTGGCCAATCAGCATTTTATTTATACAGAGCGATATCCACAGCACCATCCAGCTCCCAGATAATCACACAGAGACTTATTCTTTCTCATGAATGCACAGCCTTAGCTTAGCTTATTTCTAGACAGAATTTCTTAGCTTAAATTAGCCCATCAACCTTTTGCTTCTGGGCTTTTAGCTTTTTCTATTTCTGTATATATTTTCTATACTTCTTACTCCGACTGTGTGGCTATGTGGCTGGGCCCCAGCATCGTCCTCCTCTCCTCTCTCACTCCTCAATTTTCTCTCTCCAGATTTCTCCTATTCATTCTCTCTGCCTGCCAGCCCCACCTATCCCTTCTTCTGCCTAGCTATTGGCCATTTAGCTCTTTATTAGACCAATCAGGTATTCTATACAGGCAAAGTGACACAGCTTTACAGGGTTAAACAAATGCAACATAAAAGAATGCAACACATCTTTGCACCATCAAACAAATGTTCCATGGCACAAACAAATGTAACACATCTCTGACTAATATTCCACAACAAAGCTCCAACTTAAATATAAAGAAACTATTTAGTCAAATAGTGTAAACAATATGAAGACAGAGAAAGTTCATCCTTCTGTAAAGTTAACCAAATTTCTCACATGTCTCTCAGTGTCATTACCCATCCTCTGATTCAATTTTTTTGTATTCTCTATTTATCATTTATAGTTTTTCTCTAAAGGAATGTCTTTATTTGACCTGTGATTTGTTCATTTCTACCAATACAGACCCAGAAGTTTCTATCCTTTTCAATGGTTTCTAAGTCATTAATATCATTATTTACAGAAGGAGTCAACAGGTTTCACCATGCTGGATATAAACTGGATTTCAAATCTAAAGCCTGAACATATTCCCCCTTTCTCTCTGAAGTATGTAGTGGCCTTCTCCCTGCTGATTGGAAGTAGGGAGGTGACACAGGAATCTCTCCTTCCTGCCTATGACAAGCAGTCTTTATTTTTATTAAATTGCATTGAGGTACCATTATCTCTTAAATGGCATATGCTCATGTCTCACACAGACACTCAGGGGAAGGGATTCATGCAGAGGGATGCATGCAGAAGGATGAACATGGAAGGATGCACATGGAGGGATATACTTGGATGAATGAACACATAGGGAAGGATGCAGAGGGACACCCAAACTAGGATGGATCTCACCACAAAATGAAGGTCAAAATTAACCCCTACAAAAAAAAAGCAGGAAAAAAATGTAAAATTCAACATTTCAACATTCCTTCATTCCTTTTATTTAAAAGAAAACTCTGAACAAACTAAGCTAGTAACAAGCTTTTGCGTAACAAATACTGTATATGTCACACCAGTAGCCAGTATATACAAAAGCCTCATGTTGAATAAGGAAAAGCTGAAAGCATTTCCATTAAGGAATGGAACAAGAAAAGGGCATTCACTGCTACCTTCGAATCAGCTCAGTGCTGGGGTCTCACCTGATCAACCAAGCAAGAGACCACCCAAACTATGAAGGGCACAAGTCTGGTTATTCCTGTTTGCCGATAGACTAATCGCACATGGAGAAAGTGCCAAACATTTACCAAGGGCCGTCACAACTAATAAATGAATTCAATAAAGCCAGGACACATTGTTACTCTTTCTTCTGCTAAGATATGAGTAAAAGAGAACAGCTATCATTTATGGATTTAGATTAGATAAAGAACCATGGCCCATCCTTTATCCACCAGTATCCTGAATACTATTATTATTTTATATTACTCTTACCTTAATTATATATTAGGAAATGAGGTCAGGGAGTTTAAGATTATGTAAGTTGTAAGATGGCATGTTAAATACAAAGAAAAATCAATGAATGTGCAAATTTTATAATCAAGACTAATTTCTACTCAACGAATACTTAGAATAAACTTTCTGAGAACTGGTATATAATCACACAAGCAGTCTAGCTTTGTCAACTCAGCTTGGATCCATCATTCCCAATCAACTTTATGCGATGTACACATTATACAAAGTATGAATTCCACTTTTAGACTAAAATTCATTATTAAGCTGTCAAATAAAGATTTTATAAATATGCTGAATATGTAATGGTATATTTGTGGTTTTAGAAAATCAACTATAAATGTAGTTTCTCATAAAATTAAGAAATACTGAGAAACAAGCAAAATTTTCACAAGTTTCATCCATTGTCATTATATGACATTGTAGATAATGAATTAAGAAATAATATTCATGATAACATGTCTGTCTTATAAACTGCAAAACTGTCAACTAAACAAAAGTGCCTATTTGGAGATGGAGAAATGACTTAGTAGTTAAGAGCATTTGATGCTCTTAGAAGAGAACATGAGTTAAGTTCTCAGCATCCATATCCAGTGACTCATAACCACTTGCAACTCCAGCTACAGGGAATATAATGTCCTCTTCTGGACTCCATGAGTACCTATGCTCACATGTACACATCCACTCCCATATAGAGACATAACTAAAAACTAAAAAGAAATATTTTAAAAAGAGACTATTTGAAGAAGAGAGATATAATGATTTGTTACTGGGGATATGCACATACTCATTCAAATTGTTTTGTTTGATGGCAAGAATTACCAGACAGGTGTAACCAGAAAAGGAATGTAAATTCTCTAGGAGTTCATTTCTGCACTCGTAAAGTATGTTCTCAGGGATATGAGGTACATTTGATTAGGAAGTTATTAATTGAGAATATTAATAGTAAGTAACCTGAAAAAGGATTTGTAAAAGCTGTTACTACTCCATGTCAAAATACAACTGAGCCGGGCATTGGTGGCGCACGCCATTAATCCCAGCACTCGGGAGGCAGAGGCAGGCGGATCTCAGTGAGTTTGAGGCCAGCCTGGGCTACCAAGTGAGCTCCAGGAAAGGCGCAAAGCTACACAGAGAAACCCTGTCTCGAAAAACCAAAAAAAAAAAAATACAACTGAATTTACACAGACTTTCTATCTCATATTCTGAAGTAATGGGGAAAACATTTTGCCAGTATTCCTTTTGGGTTGAATACATCACCTACAATTAAGAGTCTATTGACATTTTCTTGCTTATTTAACTAAAATGTTCTTTTGTACCAAATGTAACCTGAAATTGTCTTCTGATTCCTAACTTTACAAGGAAGTGAAAAGATTGTATTATTTGATCTTTTAATTAAGTAAGTCTGGATTCTGGTTTCATCAACAATTGAACACCTCTCCAATATAACAGGGTGTGATTCACTAGGAATTTCAGGTTAGTCACAACTTCCATTGAAGTTAATGGTATTGCATGTTGATTGCCCATATGCCAAGATAAAAATCATCCCATGGTACTCAATGATGTTTCCAGTTCTCCAATTCTTACCCTCACCACAAAATGATAACAGTGAAATTACTACAACCATTAACAGCCCATGCTTATAAAAAGAGAGTGAAAAGAAAGAGAAAATTCATCAGAGAATCTGTTCTTCTACAGGGAGTTGAATCCATATATGGTTTGGAAATTAATGTACTGAAGTCAATACCATATAAGATACCTCTAGCACACTCATAAGCAACATGGGATACAGTGTGTTCAGGTTTGGGGCAACATTCTGTGTAACAAAGACAAGATACAAACTATAGTCTTGAATTAATGTTAGGATAGCTATACCAGCTTGCTTCTTAAGTCCATTTGATTGGAAAGTCTTTTACCAGCCTTTTAATCTGAGGTAGTGTTTGTCTTTGAAGTTGAGGTATGTTTCTTGTATGCAGCAGAAGGATGGATCCTGTTTTCATATTCATTATGTTAGCCTGTGTCTTTTTATAGGTAAATTAAGTCCATTGATATTAAGGGATATTAATGACCAGTGATTGTTAATTCCTGTTATCTTTTGGTAGTAGTGTGTGTGTGTTTCCCTTCTTTGGGGTTTGCTGCTATGTGATTATCTATTGCCTGTATTTTCATGGATGCATCTAACTTCCTTAGGTTGGGGTTTTTCTTCGTGCTTTCTGTAGGGCCGGATTTGTGGATAGGTATTGTTTAAATCTGGTTTTGTCTTGGAATGCATTGTGCACTTCATCTATGGTGATTGAAAGTTTTGCTGGTAGTCTGGGCTGGCATTCATGGTCTCTTAGGGTCTGCATTATGTCTGTCCAAGACTTTCTTGCTTTCAGAATCTCCATTGAGAAGTCAGGTGTTATTCTGATCGGTCTGCCTTTATAAGTCACTTGACCTTTTTCCTTTGCTGCTCTTAATATTCTATCTTTATTCTGTATGGTTGTGGTTTGATTATTATGTGGCAAGGAAACTTTTTTTGAGGGTCTAGTCTGTTTGGTATTCTATAAGCTTCTTGTATCTTCATAGGTATTTCCTTCTTTAAGTTGGGAAAGTTCTCTTCTATGATTTTGTTTAATATATTTTCTGTACTTTGAGTTGGTATTCTTCTTCTTCTAAAGCTCTGGGGAAATCAGGAGGAGGAAACTTTCCAGACCCAGTGGAGGCTACAGAGAAACATGAGTGAGAAGAGAAAATCTATTATTCTTAGATTTGGCCTTTTAATGGTGTCCCAGATTTCCTGGACATTTTGTGTTATGATATTTTTTTTGGCTTTAGTGTTTTCTTTAACTGATGAATCTATTTCCTCTATTGTATCCTCCATGCCAGAGATTCTTTCTTCCATCTCTTGTATTCTGTTGGTTATGCTTGCATCTGTGTTTCCTGTTCATTTACTCAGATTTTCTATTTCCAGCATTCTCTTGGTTTATGTCTTCTTCATTGTTTCTATTTCAATGAATTGTTTCCTTCATCTGTTTAATTGCTTTTTCTTGGTTTTCTTGACTTTCTTTAAGGCATTTAATTGATTTCTTCCAACTTTTTGTCTTTTCCTTAATTTCTTTATGAAATTTTTCATTTCATCTTTAAAGACCCCTATCATCTTCATAAAGTTATTTTTTAACATTGCTTTCTTCTGTTTCTTCTATGTTGAGATGTTCAGGTCTTGCTGTTGTAGAGCCACCTGGTTCTGGTGGTGCCATATTGCTCTTTATGTTGCTGTATGTATTTTTCCACTGGCATCTACATGTCTCTTCCTCCAATAGGTACAAGAGGTGTCTGTGTCTGAGGGAGCTGCTCTTGGTCCACTCTGCTGGCTGTGTCTGTGTCTCAGGGAGCCACTTTATGTCCAATCAGGGTTCATAGATTCTGTGTCTCAGGGAGCCCCTCTTGGTCCTATCAGAGTTTTCAGTCCTCTTGATCCAATCAGAGCTCTTGGTCCAATCAGAGCTGGTGGAGTCTGTGTCTCAGGGAGCCACTGAGGTAGCAAGAGGATGGGTGGGTTTGGGACAGGAAGTGGATCTTGTAGATTGCAGGGTCCAGTTGATGGTGGGTGCTGGTGGGAATGCTTACCCACAGGAGTCTTCCCTGCTTGCCTGCACCTGAGACAGCAATGGGTGGGAGAAGGGGGGCAAAGGTTTTCCCCGCAAGGACCTGGGTCCTAGAGACAGGACTCTTGGGCTAAGAGAGAAGACATTTACCTCTTGGTCCAATCAGAGCTGGCACAGTCTGTGTCTCAGGGCACCACTGAGGTTGCAGGGGGATCATTGGCTATATTTTAAGGCCCTTAGCAGGAAGGAACTATCTTACAATAACAATAATGCAGTTGTGTGTGTAGATATTTAACTTCTAGTACTCTCCAAGTAGCCTCACACATTTGCACTTTTTAGTTTAAAAAAAAAAACAAAGAATCTAGTTTGCTTCATTAAAGGTTAATAAAACCTAGAAAAACAGAGCAAATGGTATTTGTAGCTAGAAGCTAAAACTTTTAATTCAGGCTTACTTGCACTTGAGAATAGAATGCTTTGGTTTACTGAAAAGAAGCACGTCTACAGTACTGGGGATTGACTCAGGGACCCACGTGTGAGGCAAAGTCTGTATCAAACACATTTGGAAGACACAGGTATACTCCTCAGTATATTTTGCATAGGAATTTCCAACAGACTAGCAGTTATTAGATGAAACTGGAAAACTAAAGCAGCTCAATGAAATGAGAAGAAGGAGGAAGAAAAGCTCTGGGGAAATCGGGAGGAGGAAACTTTCCAAATCCAGTGGAGGCTACAGAGAAACATGAGTGAGAAGAGAAAATCTTGATGACATTGCCAGCCACAGATAGCCACAGTGACACCCTGACCATGGGAATGCCAATCACAGGACAGAGGCTACAGTATACACAATGACTGTAGCAGCGCCATCAACCAGACAGATGGCCACAGCGCACACAATGACCAGTAAACATGGCACTGAATAGACCTTGCACTTAATTATTCTCCAGATACTGAACATTTTAGTTATTTGGAATCCAATTTCCTTTGCTCGTTTGTTTTTATTTTTATTTTTTATCTTTCTACCAGAACAGTAAATGCTTGTTTTTAAGGCACACTAGACATCTAAAAAACATGATCACAATTTTAGTTTGAGATGATTTAGGACAATGAATAAATCCCAAGAGTTCAAATTACTTTATAGCTACTTATAGCCATGTAACAAGGAATAGGAAATTGAGTCAAAGTGAGACAAATCTTTGACAAGTGTGGATAGTTTTCCCAATGTATTTATTGTAAATGCACAGGACTAGGATTAGAGAATTTCTCTAAGCAAACTTGCTAAGACATTGGTCTTTGAACACATAACAACTCAGATGCAGCTGCTGAAGAACAATGTGGTGGAGTCCTTTCACTCTGTGGAAGGGTCCTTTGAAAATAAATTCTGCTGGGCGGTGGTGGCGCATGCCTTTAATCCCAGCACTCAGGAGGCAGAGCCAGGCAAATCTCTGTGAGTTCGAGGCGAGGCCAGCCTGGTCTCCAAAGTGAGTTCCAGGAAAGGTGCAAAGCTACACAGAGAAACCCTGTCTTGAAAAACCAAAACCAAAAAAAAAAAAGAAAGAAAAGAAACTAAATTTGAAGCTGATATGGAAAAGTCAGGAAATAAAGGCATAAACTAATAAAATAGAAGTCCTATAATGTCTTGTGATCCAAACACACAATACTGCTGGATAGTGGTGTTCCCAGAGAGGTGATTGAAGCTGTGACCCTTCATACATCTGTCTAAACATCTATCTATGTTCTTTGTCATATTTTTGTCCCATTGTCTATGCTTGAGGACCAGTTGTTTCTTTACAAATGTTGCTCAAAGTCAACTGGACCTGCCTGTTGCTGTGTGAGGGTGGATAATGGGTACATAAACTGGGGAGTTAGATATTTCATAGCTTGAATTAGACATTGAACCACTTTTAACACAACACACACACACACACACACACACACACACACACTGGGAACTGTAATGATCCCATTGCTATTTCACAGGTGAGCAAGGGAAAATTAATTTGTAATCATTAAGTTTTCAGCTTTCTGGTGATTTGCCTTGGAATTATATTTTAACTTGTTTCTTACAGGACCACTGGAGTCAACACCCCTTTTCACAGAAGTCTTTCACTAAAGGTGAACATCAATATTTCACTCAACTAACTCTGGAATCAGAATTTATGTGGCGACCAATTCTCTGCATAGGTAGTGCTTCCTATGTGACTATTTTTTAAAAAACGCTCCTGATTATTCTAATCTACAACTAATTATTTCTCCTCAGCCCTTCACTGAACTTTCTCCTTTGTGTTACTGGTGCCATCAGATACAATTTAGATAATTACCAGCCAGTATCACTGTGAACTTGTGGGGAGAAATTAAGCTATTCTTGAAACGTTATTAATTCTAATGGGTCACCTAGGTCAAGATTGGGAAATGTTTGCTGGGGATTCGACCTATTGGTGTTGTTGCATTCTAAATAGTTAATGCAGTCTCCTAACTTAAAATTTAATTAACACTGGGATTTAGCACACTGGAGAATCTTTGTGGCACACTTCCAGTTGGCAGTAAATCCTCTCCTCCCTCCTACTTAAGCAGATCCTGAAGGATGAAGTGCTTGGATGCTGACTGGCTGTTTCCTTTTGTTACTTACAGAGTAGGTTTTGGCCCCAAGGTCAAAAGGTTCAAGTGTGTATCAGAGAAGAAACATTTGGCAAAGGGTGACACCAATAATACAGATAGATTCCGAAGTCAAAGTGAGCCAGGGTCCATCTTACCTGTGTTCACAGGTCACTATATTTTTTGTTGGATTTCATCAAAAATTGGTCAATAGTCAACACTTACTTATAATTAATGCACAATCTGTGAATGATCCAAGTTTGCTGAAACTAAATCACATGCTTGTTTGATATTCTAGCATTCCAGCCTTTTCTCAAGGCTATGATAACTTTAGAATCATTATCTTTTGTAGCCTTGGAAAAACATGTTTTAAAATCACTAAATAGGTATATGCAGGAGCCATATATAGATGCATATGCATATGTCACATGTGAAGATGTGAACAATAGCTACATACAGATAATATGTAAATGCAAACGTGTGCAGATATGTATACTAGCCACATGTAGATGGTATGTATATGTACACATGAGCAGATATGGACATATGTATATGTACACATGTACAAATATATATAGTAGGCACTGGTAGACATGTATCTATATGTACACATGTGCATATATGCATATAGTAGTCACATGAAGATGAGTTTCTGTATGTGCACATGCACAATAGCAACATGCAAATGAGTTCTTGTATATACACATCCACAGATATATCCAGTAGCCACATGTGAATAAGTACACATGTGCAGATATGTAAATATATAAGAGTGCTGTGGAAAAATCTCAGGTCAATTCATCATAGCCATTTTCCTTCTTTACAGGACCAATCAGATGCTTTGGAAGAGCTAAGGCATTGGGAATCTGTGAGAGACACTTGAAAAGTTGGGGAGGATTATTTTCCATAAAAACTTCCAATGGCAGTGTTCTAAATCTTGTTGCTTTCTCCATTATTTTATGTTTGATGTTTTCTACCAATTTTGTAAACATGTTGTTTTCAAACTTTTACAAGACAAAATAATACAATGTTTGTTTATAACGTGAAGGAAAAGATAATTTCACATAATTCACTGGAAGGGTTACTATTTTCCAGAGTTTGTGTTTCTAAAATATTATCCCTTCAAGATACAGTGAATATTGGAGAAGAGAATATTACAGAGGTTGTGAAAGTATCTAAATATCATACTATAACCTGTGTTTACAAAGAATAACATATTTTGTTCTTATGTGGGCCATCAAGACAAGAGTAACATTATCTTATAATCTTAAAATGTGTGGTAATGGGATATATATCAGCTTTCCTGAAAGGAATGGAAGAAAGCCATGCCTATGGTAGTTGGGTGACTACCCCGACTCACTGAAAGGCATCTGAAACAGACCAGAGGAAAAAAGAAAAAGCAGAATCAAAGCTTTCCAAGTAGAGGAAAGAACTAAGTATGGTGGATTGTTTTGTGAAGGGGGAAATAATCCTCAGTAAATCCTAAGATCAATGGAGACATCTTTCTTGTTGCAATGATGCTACCCCACATAGAAATAACTTGCAGGACAAGAGTTTTCTTTAGCTCATAGTGGAGAAGTTTAGGCTGTTGTGGCGGGGAAATAAATTTGGGAATAGCTCCAAGAAGGTGGGAGATGTGGCAAAGTTCTCATATCATTAATGGACATCAGAGAGTAGGACAGAACCAGAGCCAAGCTATAACCCCCAAGAGACTTGCCCACAATAGTCATTCTCCACCACCCAGGGCTCACCCTTCAAATAATTCATAACTTCCCTAAACAACAGCATCAAACCCAGTGCTCAAAATGTGAGCCTGTATGGGACAGTCCAGATTCAACCTACGACATTTAGTAACTAACACATCAGACTTGCTCATGGTTATGACAATATTATCAAACTCACTAAGAACTCTTCATGAAGTAAGAATAGGTGGGGTCACAGTGAGTATTGTACACAATCTGTACTTTCCTCAAGCTTTTTCTTTGAAGTTGACTCCTGTTTTCTTTACAAATTTGGTGCAAATGAATGGCCTCTTTTGATGTGATTTATAGAGATTTTGGAAGAGTCTTAAGCAATGATCTTCATTATCTCTTCCCAAGTGGAGATAAACTTTAGACTCCTAAATGTCATCTCTCTGAGAATGGCATTTCTTCTACTTGGTCACACATACACACACACACACACACACACACACACACACACACACACACACTCCTAAAACCTATGTCAACAGAGAGACAACAGATTGCATCACAGTCCCTCAACTCCTAAAACAAAATTAAATTAAAATTTTCCACTTGATAACTACCTTAACAAAAATAAGTGAGTATATTCTGAATCAAATTAGTAACTTTCATTTAGCAAATGCCAACAAGGCTGTGGGGGTTTGGGGTGAAGTTGAGCGATTCCCTGAAGAGATAACATTTGAGATTTAACTTGCTGGTAAATGTCAGCATGCTTTGTTACTTTTCAATTTACATTATGTTTTCAAAATCACAATGTTCTTAAGCTTTAGTAAATTGAATTTTTGATTCAGGTTTAAAGACAAACTTCTCTTATGAGAAGAAGCCTCTTCAAATAAATAGAAATAGCTCCAGAGCAGTTATTGTTCCCTTTAATTTTTATATGTTTGAGATTTTTGTTTGACAAGAAGAGTATATAGAATAACACATAGTGTTACTTAGTAATTCTTAGTAACATAGTAACACTTAGTACCATCATCATTGGTAACAAACTACTTCAAATAGCATAGAATGATTTTAAAAGTTTATGCTAGTACATCTTTTTCCATTAATAGACAAGTTATTTCATGGTACCTTGTAAGAATGAAATGTCTTCATTGTCACAATAAAGGCAAGTAGTGATGGGACTTGAAATTTTGTTGGTAAATTGAGTATTAAAGGACAGGTGCTTGGATGGGGATAGCCAGAATCAAGTTGTACAGTTGTTTTTTTCTCACCTTCTGTACTTAGACAAGACAACAAAACAGGTCAGAAGCAGTTTAGTATGTTTTCTCATATTGAAGAGATGAAATTCCCTTGTGGCAAAATCTATAAACACATGCATATTTTATTCAAGAAGCATTTACATTTATTTTGTTTAATATAACTGACTCATCTTGATCACTTTACCACCCCAAAAATATCACATGTGATTGGCAATTAGTAAAACCAGAAAAAAGTAACTCACACCATCTAAAACCAACTCTGCAATTCCATTTTTAACTCATGAAAAGTCCCTGTATTTGGAATTCAATGTCTATTTCAAACACTATGTGTTACTATATATTAAATCTACTTTTGTGGAGTGCTGGGGATCAAACTGAGGGCCCTAGACATGCACTCATTCTACCTCTCAACTACATCTCCAGCTCTTTCTGTGATTATTTTTTGAGAAACCATCATTCTAAGTAATCCAGGCTGGCCTCAAACTCACCATTCTCCTGTCTCATATTTCCAAGTTCTTGGAGTACAGCTGCCCATCACCACATCTATAAGATCAGCAGTCTTAAGGTTTGTGCTATATTTTGTTAATTGTCTTTGTTAAAACTGCATTTAAGACTATTTTAAATGTACAAATTGAATTTGATTAAAAGCATAACACCATACATGATTTGTAAATGTAAGATATATTTTCCTGCATGTGTCTTCCTGAGTTAGGCTTTTGCTCATTGAAGACCACACATAAGTAATAAGTGGCAGTGAATGAGCTATTTGCAAACTCTTCCCTGTCCTTTCATATGCCCACCATCTGCTTTTATAAATAATTGATCATTAGATCTTCATACTCTGTAATAAATTTAGTTACTAAATTGTTAATTTGTACCTTTTATAACAAAAAGCTAAAGGCAATGAGTGTTGCTTTCATCAGGAAGGCTCTGGAGTACATTTTTCTAGCTTTACCCTCTCTAGAAAAAGATACATGTGGGTCCATTTTTGTTAGTCAGACAGTTTCAAGTGTTAGAAGTTTTGAGAACTATATATGAAAACTCAGCTTCAAGGAACAAACTGAACCAAGTCTTTAAACCTTATAATGTGCTCATCTTAGATTCCAATAGTCCTCACAGTGTCTAAGGATCATACACTGTCACTGTGTTGTGTTCCTGGGCATCAGTGTGAATCTTCCATTGATTGAACATGACTGAGTTTGTCTCTGTCAGTCAACTCCTTCATGTATCCCTGGAACCAAGTTCTTCATTCTGTATGCTCTTCCATGGTGACATCTGGAAATAGAGACTCTTACTGTTGTTTTCTGGAAGCACCAGGAATCTTTCTGCTTCTTTGATTTACAAATACCCTTCACACACTTTTTGCTTCAGGGCAATAAGAGGTGAGTTCTTAGGTTTTACTTCTGCACCTCTGAATGCACTGAGTACTAAGGTTTAAGTCAGTTAGCTGGAAATGAATGAAGTCAGCTGCCTTCCCCCACAGTGCAAAGACGCACCTGCTTCTCTGCTTGTCAATGAAATGGATGTGGGATGCTGTGCACACTCTCATCTGAGCACATGTCTGCTATGACCACAGAGAAGGCCCAACTCTGTGTGGTGTGAAGAGAGACCTTCCTGTTTTACGTCTGATTTCAAATACATTCTCTATTGTCAAGTCATGTGCTGAACATTTTCCTGGGGAACCATGAAATATCACTGAGTCAGAAAATACCTGCCTGACACTTAGTGGGTAATAAATGCCAGGAATACAAAATTGGGCAAGGTGCATTCATAACTCAATAACTATGTGAGAAGATAGGAAAGGAAGAGTCAGAAACCACATGAAATGTTCAAAGTTACTTTGTTGTCAGTGATGGAGTGGAGGATAAAGGTGGGGGGAACATGAGTTATAATATTGGGAATAACTTGCAGCAATCAGTAGCTATGTCTAGGGCTTAGGACCACACCAAAGAAGCTATGGTGGCTTCAGTGCTCCAAGGGGACACCCAAGGCTCCCTGGGGACAGATTGGTTACAGATAGATAGGCTTCTCAGATAGCTACTAAGAATGCCTTAGTTTGAGTCTCTCTCAACTACCAGTCCAGATACAAAAACTTTTTTTATACATGCTGACTTACCTAGAGTTTGACCCCAGATACAGGAATGAGAAAGTCCTAAACATGAGAAAGGAACAAAGGGAAAACTAATTGTCTTTGATTATCAAATAATCCAGGTCCTCATGACACAAAACCCAATATTTGAGTGAGTAGGTTCTGAAGTACATAGACCTGGCTTCACAAATGATTATACTTGCATTTATTAATTTTAAGTATGAGGTACAGTTTACTCCTTTGGAAAATATATTAGGGACATTATGCTATTATTTTTAATTAAATGATATGATATAGTTGAATGCCAACACAATATCTAGGTCATACTAAAAATCCAATGTCAATGTTATTTCTCAAAGAAATTAAACAGATTCCAGCAGGAGCAAAGAGCTACACTATTGAAATTTAGTTTGTACACAAAGACCAGTCAGATAGTCTAATATGATGGTGTAATAAAATGCTAAAATATATCTATGAAGAATATGAAATCAAGTATCAATTTCAGCAACAAGATAATTTAAATATAGCATAAACTCACGTGAATGCTCAGCACTTTACATTTTTTATCATGGCAAAAATATGGATATGATGGACTGAATGTCTGTGTGACTCCAAAATCCATACAATGAAGACCTAGGACTCAAGGTGATAGTGCTTTGAAACATAGCCTTTCAGATTTAAACAGATGATGTCATGAGGATGGAATGCCTGTAACTGAATAGTCAGAGACAAGAGCTGCCCCTCTATAGCTTGACAGTGGCTGTGTACAATCAAGACTTCCAGCACTGGACACAGCTACCTTCATTTTGAGCTTTCTACTCACCATGACTTTGAGATATATGATTGTTTAGGCCTTGGCCTCAGTCATTCTGTTATGGCAATCCAAGATGACTGTGAAAATTCAGAGCTTTATGACTTTAGCTGCTTGAAACAGGTAGTTAAGTGAGTGTACCTGTTTTCAATACTGTCATCATGACCATTTTCTTTTTCCTGAACCATCTATTCACCTCAGCCCAATGGCCACCAAACACTCCATTCCCATCCTTGCTTCTCCTTAGCCTTTGGTAATTATGGCTATCTTTTGTGCATCTATGAGGTTGCCAGTTCAAGGTTACTAGGTCAAACAAAAATCATGCAGTACTTCTTCTTTTGTGCTTTTCTCATTTAACATATTTCTGAGGCTCATCCATTTTGCAGCATCTATAAGGATTTCAATCCTTAAACCTAAATCATATTTTATTTCACACACATACCATATTTGGCATGTCCATTCATCTGCCAGTGCAGGTGGCCTCTTTCTATAGCTCCCTCTGGCTATTATGAAAGATGCTTGTTGGGGTGTTTGTGAGATAGTATCTGCTTGGGTATTTCTGCTTTCAATTATTTTTGTACATATCCCTAGAACTAGAATTTCTGTATTATAAACTGAATCTGATTGACATGTTACAAAGTGGCCACTACATGATGCACCTTCATACCAGCAATAGCCAAGCTCCTGATGTTGTCGTATTCTAGCCAGTGTTAGTTATTGCTCATTTTCATATTAGCTGTCTTACTGGGTATAAAGTGGCAATTGTATGCAAGTTTAATTTGCATTTGATAATAATTAGTGACTCTGTGTAACTTTCTATACACTTTTAACTGTGCATACTTCTCTGAAAAAAAAATCTACTTATGTATCTGATTCTGAATTATATTGATTGATTTTTATTGTTCAATTGTAAGGGGTCTTTAAATACCATGAATATTAAACTCTTAACAGATTTTTAAATTTATAGATATCCTCCACCATTCTATAGGTCATATATTCACTTAGTTCATATAGTTCTTTGACTCACAAAATATTTAGTCTTCATGAAGTTCAATTCATTCATGATTTTAATTTTTGCTTTTGCTTCTGGTATTGTAGCTCCTTCCCTCACCCCAGTGCAAAAGCTCCAACCCAGGCAGGGCCTTGTTCATGACAGGCTAATGCTCTACCACAGAGCTATATCTCAGCCTGTGGTATTATATCTTGTTTTTCATTCCAGTGTCTCTATGTTCCCTTCTTCATAGACCTTTCCCTTTTTTGGATTCATTTGATCATTTAACATCTAGTAACAGACCCAGGGAACCCAGACTACTCTGCCTTGAATTCTGTTACCTCTTCTGGTGGTGGGTGGTAGGGTGGATGTGCATGTGTGTGCAAGAGTATATGTGTGTGTGGTGTGTTCTTGTTTGTGTTCCTGTATATGCAGGTATGAGTGAATGTGTGTGTGGCGAGAGTGAAACTGAGAGGTCAACCTTAAGAGACAGGATTTCTTACTTATTGTCTGCACTGTTTTCTGAGACAGGCTTCTTAGTGGGACTAGAATTAATTCAGTCACCTAGAACAGCTGGCCAGTGATACCTTGGGTCTAATACACCTTTCCTTTCCCAGCATTGATATTATGAATATACACTACCACATCTGGCTTTCTTGCCTGAGTTCTTGAAGTCAAACTCAGGTCCTCATGCTTGCTTGGCAAGCACTGTGTAACTGAGAGATCTCCTCAGCCCTGAAGTGTATTTTGTTTACAAAAGGCTTTCCTCATGTCTCATACCCTTCAGAGTAAGAGGTGGAGCCATTCAACTAGACAAGCAATTTGCAGTAAGATTTATTCCAAAAGGAAATAGTGGAAGAGAAAAGAATATCTGGAGTGGTCAGTGATATGGTTTCACAGCTCTGTGAAAACTTGTATATCTGGATGCTATTGGTATTTTGGATTCCTTGGGTACTAAAGTGACAAATAAATCATGTATAGAGTGACCATTTATTCAATTATACCAGCAAAAAAAAATGATTCATCCAAATTTGTTGGTTGATATTTTACAGTTAATACAACCTCTCACTTAGTCTATGTCATCTGGGCAATGAGAAGGCATGAAGTTTCCCAGAAGAGATGATAACTCTCCTCCAGTAATAAAATACATCAATCTATATTTCTTTTTGTTGCATGAATGAATCCATTGCTAGATCTAAAAACATACTCAGCAATAGAAATGGGAAAAGACAAATGTTGTGCAGGCATGTACCAGGATGAATCACAGAGTGAGCTGACTCAGACTCTTCCTGTAGGATTTCAAAAGTCAACCAAACAATAGGAATTTATAACTTGACCATAGTAATCCACATTGGTAAAACCTGGTGGTCTTTTTCATTTGTTCCATTTGCACAATCCAGAACATATTTGTTCATAAAAGGTTACAGAATACAGCCTGCAGACAGCACCAGCATTTGATAGAACAATGATAACATTATCCAGATTAAGACCCTTTACAGAGAGCCAGTACTAACCTTCAGCCTCCTTGGAATTTCTGTAAGAGTTTTCAGAAAGCAGAAAATAGTACAGACATCTTATTTCATTTCATTTTCTTTATCCAAACTAACAGCCTCATGTAGCATGGCAACTCTAAAATGCCTTCTGCTGTAACTCCCACGGGGGACTGCCAAAGGATAGACCACAGTAAAGGTGATGAGCATAATTATTACCATTGTATGTGTATGAGAGAAAATCTTACACATTCTAAATGAAGAGAAAATCTATGAATGCTAAAAGGCACCACACTTAATCTCTTACTTGCCATTAAAAGAATCACTTCTATAGTTTCACTAAAGACTTAGTAGAATAAAATCTTATTGCAGGATACATTATATTTTGTCACAAGACATGATTGCCAATGTAATTCTGATAGATTTTTAATTTAAAAAGTTAAAGATTGGAGGAATAATCTGCTTCCAAGGGATATATAGACACCTGTGTCATTGAAATCATCACAAAATACATCCAAAGGCTTTAAATGTCATTTGGTAAATGAGCCCACCATATTTTATATAGTGAATTTATATATACTTGAAGACACATGATGAATATTTTATGTTGATTGGTAGGGGAGGGAAAGATAGCACATTAATCAAAACTATTTTATTATCTAAGCATCTCCAGAACAGACTAGATAGCATTGTGCATATTCCCCTAAGTCAGTTAAATGGGTAGACAATTTCTGCCACTGAATTTACCAAACAGAAGACATGCAATAAACATTACTGAACTTCAAAGTCAGCTGTAGGCTGCATGCCAATCCCAAGTGGCTTTTAATCAGCTACCTTTTGTATTTTATGAGTATGGGCTTTGCAATCTAAATGACTCTGATAAGCTTTTTATTGGAGTGGTAAAAACTGTGAGTACAAATGATTGTTTTACAATAGATTTGTTCAACATTGGGTTGATAGACTATTTTGATCCCAACATGCTGAAGTCTCCTTTTAAAATATGCTATAAGCTTCAAAGTGTTAAAAGAAGCAAAGAGCATAAGAAAGTTCACCACTCCAATAACAATATGCAGTGTTTCTGGTAGAAGACAAGATGGAAAGTAATCTCTAGGGGAAAACATGAATTTTTATTGAAAGTTTACATATAATGTTCTCCAGATTAAGGCAATCCTTATTTTAATTCAGTCACTGGTCCCAGGAGAGAGTCTCAGACATTGCCACTCTGCACATTTATTCACATTACAAGAAATGAAGAAATAATCTCCATTATGATAGGAATGTGAAATGGAGAAAATCAATTTCTCATGACTCTATCATCTTTAGTTTTCTTTCTCTGGGGTTAGTATAGCTTTTTTAGTAGATATGGGTACATTTAATCTGTGTCATTATCATATAATAGCATTATCATATAATAACAAAATGTATTGTATATTAAGGAAAAATCCACTCCAAGTGACCACAAATTGTACTGTGAATACTTCTTCTCAAAATATCTATGTGATCCAGCCTTCACCTCTTCATGTTATTAAATAGGATACAGCTAGAAAATGAAGAATTCAGGAGGACCACAATGTTCCAAAGGAATGAACTTGGCCTTCAGGATCAAAATATAATCTGTCCACTCCGTTTTCTCTGTCTTTCAAGAGATTTTCATGTCAACAGACCAAAAGAACTTCTGCTATCATTCTACACATTTTCTATCACACAATTAAAAAGAAGTACTTCTGAAAGTTGCTGCAAGGACAAAGAGTATACACTGAAAGGAAACAAGAGAAAGGAAAAGCTGAAGGTTGGGGTTTGAATTGAAAGCATTGTATTCATCTGTAACTTTAGAATCCCAGTATCAATGTGACCCAATAAGGTCTTACTAGGTTTCTTTTCTTGTAGACCATACACCAAGCTATTACATATGGTGTTATTAACCTGTGCTATAATTTAGCAAATGGTACTTGTTACTTTTTTTCCCTGACTAGCATTGAAATAGTTTCAAGGATACTGGAAAGCCAAAAAGAAGCATCATTTCATGATTATCTTGATCTCTTGAATGTGCAGAATTAGAGTATGTCTCCAGAAACTCCTGAAGAAAGTTCATTTTCTCTTCCACTTAACACAGATTTGTCACCATGGTCTTGTTACTGGGAGATTATAATTCTTCATATTAACCTATCTGTATAGAACTGTGACATACACAAGTCTAATCATGACCTGCATCACAAAGACTATGTCAGTAGTTGTCAAACTACAATTTAAATATCACATTTTATAACCACTTTACCTAATGTTATTTATTTGGATGTGGAAAAACTTTAAAAATTTATAGTACTCACTAATTTATATTGTGCACATATGACTGGATACATGTATGTATAGAAATTTATGGTTGTGATTCCTTGACTATATATTATGCCCCAACTGTCAACATTCACAACAGAATACAGGATTCATGAAGATTGACTTGCTATCTATTTCACTCACCAGAAATTTGTGTGTTTATGTGTGAGTGTATATGTGTGTATATATACTACACAAAATGCTAATTAAACAAATGTAAAGACAATTGAAAATTTTTCCTCAGAACTAATGACTTTGAGTTAAAATAAAGTATAGCAAACTCTAGTAAATTCCAGCTTTTGGAGAATTTTTCTTTCTTATTATCCAAAGCAAAATTTACAACAGAAGCAATAAACATAATACGTTTTAGAGGATTTGTTGATTTTGTTCCTTTGTAGTTTGTGTTTCTCAAGAAGAACCAATACATTGTCTCATCATTTAAAAATGGTGAGCCTTCCAAACAAGGATGGAATGAATCTCATTAAGCCAGGAACTGACTGCTTTGTGTTGAGCCGTAAGGCCTGTGGAGATTCAAGTCGAAGCTATCATAATCAATTTCTCAAGGAGATCATAGTCCAATGATAGTCACAGAAAAAAAGCACTCTGAAATGTTCATTTCACCATAGAAAATTTCTCAAAAGGCCATAATGAATAAAAATAAAAGCAAATGTATGAGAAATTACTAAGACTGAAGGGAAATATTTTGCACAATTTTAATACATTTGGGATGATGTCATTGGCCTTACTAAGTCAAACAGATGTGTTTGAACCATATATTTAGCTAACATTGAGAAGGACATGGATAGGCAGGATTTCTTAACCTGTGGGCATAACTTCATGTCAAAACTTTGTCTTCCACTTTATTGAAACTCTTAAGTAAACACTGAATTACATTTCAGGAAGCACAAAAGATTTAATGGAAATTTTCTAAGTATGGTAAGTATTTTTCTGGGGTTAGCTGAGAACTTTTTCTGCAGTTACCTTTGTTCATGTCCTCTGCACATTTCATGAAGCCTAGTTTGCTTTTTTCAAAATACTATTTGCATTCTGAAAAAGTTTCATACATTCATAAAATGAAAATTGATCTTATATGTCCACTACTTTCTCACCCCACAGTGTCTCCCATTCTTTCTCCTTCCCAACTTCATGTTATTAATAACGCCTTAGATGACCAAGGAGATGCTCAGTTTGGGAGATGATCAGATTAAGAACATTTGTTCTTACTCTCTACCAGAGGACCAAGTTTGGTTCACAGTAGTCACTTCAGGCAGTCATCACTATTTGTAGCTCTATCTCCGGTGATCCAAATCACTCTCTTGGCTTCCTCAGGATGGACACACACACACACACACACACACACACACACACACACACACTCAAAAAATTAAAGAAAATTATTGAATAAAGTAGTGATCCTCATATGCACATGAGCTGAGTGTAGGGCCATCCACGAGGCCATGAACAAACTACCAACTGCCACATTTCCAAGGAGAGTGGGTGCTTCTCTGTCCTCCTGACCCTACCCAACAGCCATCAGATGCCCATAGCTCCATCAATAGAGGTTGGTCCTTAGAGGTTCCTCCCTATCTCTGCAGGAATTCTGGTTTGACCTTGTGCAGGTAACCATAGCGGCTGCAAGTCAATTCACACAGCACCCATGTCATATTCAGAATGCTAAGTTCAGTGAGTGTTTCCAAACTGAAAACAGCTTTAAAATCAAATGGATGACTTGTCATTCCACTCCTGTCCTTTCTGTTCAATTTCAGAAATAGAAAATAAAAGCCTTGTATATCCTTCATGCACACTTCCAGTTTACTTTGATGTCCTGTTGATTAATGTAAGATGTCCACAGAATTAACATCCAATGGAAAAAAAATCTCTTTCACCGTTTCCTTAAGAATTTTTCCCATAACTTGTATATTTGGGGTTTATTATTCATTTTTATTCTTTTATTATATTGAGTCCATCAGTATATTTGTCATGGTCCAGTTCAAGTAATAGGCATGAAGTAGTCATGAGATTGCTGCCCTACCACCTGAGGCATCTTTATTTTTTCATAGAAGCTGTCATGATTAGATGAAAAGAGTTTGAATCTTGCTTGCTTTGGCAATAAAGTCTCCATAGTCAAATCTGTACCTCGGTTACCTTATAATTCTGGGGAAATGGCCTATTAGGTGAAAGACAAGTAGTCAACACAGAAGAAGCTAAGGTACTTAGAGAAGATTGTGTAGCAATGGTGTCATTTCCCACCATCTGTTTTCTCTTCTTTACTATCTAGCTCAACAAATGATGGAATAAAATGATCGAAATAAAAAACAGGAATGGACCAATCTTCAAATCCATAAATGGAAAACTTGACCTAAAAAACAGGAAGTTATAGTAAGACATTAGGAAAGCTACTTGCCAGTATAGTCAGAATTTTCTAAAAAGACACTATTAACTTGTCATGTTCAATTGAGGAATTCTCAAATTTCCACACTGTTTAATATTGAATAAAAGATACAGGTGTCCATTTGAATATCTGGCTTGCTGATTTTTGTGTTCCTGTGCTATCTTGGTCCTAAGACCAGGAGACACATGAGATCTATTTATTGCTTATTTTCCTACTCAGCACTCTATTTCCTCTATAAATATGAACATTTCATTTCTAAATTCTCTTTAGCTCAAATCTTACATTATTGCAGAGCTACTGAAAGATATATATAGTCATAACTATATATTTTATACAATATTATATCATATTATATATAATACATTTAATCCATACCTGTATATTTCACACAAGATTGTATTATCATTTTGAAATACAGAGAAATAAATTTTCATATTGTGGAGGGATAAACAAACAATAAACATAGAAACATCCGAGACCACAGAGTGTGTTTACACAACCTTCATAGAAAACAAACTGGGAAAAGTACTTTCTTAATCAAAGAAAATGAGTTATTTTAATATCTTATCTGAATCTGTGTAGTTCTTTCAAATGACATTAAAACTGAACTCTGAGGGAGTAAAATCTTTTGAGGACACTAGAGCCTAAGAGAAGCCGACCTGATCTATGAGGTGGGTAACAACAGACAAGCACTAATGTCCACAGCAAAGGAAAAAGGAAAACTCAGAGATCAGAGCAGGAGAGTCCAGAGCCCACTCTGATTGAGAGGTACTCTTCTCCTAGTGTGTGTAACCTAGAGAATCTGAACATTAGCTTAAGAAAAAGAGGAGGAGGAGGAGGAGGAGGAGGAGGAGGAGGAGGAAGAGGAAGAGGAAGAAGAAGAGGAGGAGGAGGAGGAAGAGGAAAAGGAAGAAGAGGAGGAGGAGGAGGAGGAGGAGGAGGAGGAGGAGGAGGAGGAGGAGAAGAA
>CABHPP010133246.1:9573-20189 GCA_902168425.1 Peromyscus attwateri
CACACACACACACACACACACACACACACACACACACACACACACACGTGGAGAGAACCCAGGGGTTTGTACTTGCTAAGCGGAAGCCCGACCTCTCTTTCCAAGTCTTTGCTTAAGTTAAAAACCCAGTCAGAGGTGCACACTGCATTTCTACTAATAGCCCATCTAGGGCTCCATGTAAAGGGTTGGGTTCAGTTGTCTGCTATGAGCTGCTTGCTCTCATCTCTGGGTGTGGACTTAGATACGTGGGTTTTTGTGAGGCAACAACTAGTCTCCTCCCACCAGTGAGGGATGGGAAGCCCCACAGAGGCTGATGGGTTCACCTCACAGAGCCCTCCCCCACACAGTGCCAATAGGGCAAGTCGCCCTGAGGTGACTGCCGGTGCCGGGCCTAGAACCAGCTCTGGAGAGGAAAGCATGGGGAATGGCAGAGAGAAGGGCGGACGGGTGAGCTGTATATGTATGTGCAAGCAAGGAGAGACCCTGACGGGGAAGCCATGTTCCTTTGGGGTCAGAGTTCATTTCATGGAAGTGGTTTCTTCCAGCTGCGCTGCAGGATGTGGGCACATGTTTGGGTATCCTCGGGGTGAGAGAAGAGACAGGAGGCCCTTTTCTCTTCTGCAGGGATCTAAAGAGTATGATGAGGACTCACTCATCCCCAGTAGCCCAGCCACGGAGACCTCAGACAACATTAGCCCCGTGGCCAGCCCCGTCCACACAGGGTGAGTGTTACACAGATCTGGGACCCGCTTTTCCTGCCCTTGAGAAGGAAGCCGGTCCTGTCATGATTTTACCTGTGCGTCTAGGTTCCTGGTGAGCTTCATGGTTGATGCGCGGGGAGGATCCATGAGAGGGAGTCGTCATAATGGCCTGAGGGTGGTGATCCCGCCCCGGACATGTGCAGCCCCCACACGTATCACCTGCCGCTTGGTCAAGCCTCAGAAGCTGAACACACCACCCCCACTGGGTGAGGAAGAGGGCCTAGCCAGCAGGATCATTGCGTTGGGACCTACAGGGGCCCAGTTCCTTAGGTGAGATATGCCCTCGTGGGGAATGTGTGCGACTAGTGTCTCCAACCAATTCCCACCACTTCAGCTGAGACTGAAGGACCCCTGCCCCCACCCAGGCAATGCCCAGCATCCCATTGCTGTGGTGACAGATAGGCTTTCCTGGCCCTCTCAGGACCATGGAGCAGTTTATGGCTCTATGGGAGCCCACTACTCTCAAAAGTGCTAGGATGTGAAGGAAGAGAATAGAGAAAAATTGGCTACTTGGGGGCATAGGGTTTATTTAGGTAAATACCAGAGTGCTCATCTGGAAGGTGTTCCCCACAGAGGGTCCCCAAGACCCTCCAGAGGAGTGAAATGCAGGTGGTCTTTCTGGTCACTGGAGCTCTGCTGTCCACCAAGAACAGTAAGAGAGGCTTTAGCCTCAGTGACCCAGGGCAGCTCTGTTCCTCCACAGCCCTGGCCCGTAGGCCCTTCTCCCTGCAGGCTGTGAGCAGGGCTCGCTGCCATCCCCTCTGTGACCAGGCGTCTGGCCTCCTCCAGAGCACCCTCCTACCGCTTGCTGTGTTCTCCCTTAGCCCTGTGATTGTGGAAATCCCCCATTTCGCCTCGCATGGCCGTGGGGACCGTGAACTGGTGGTTCTGAGGAGTGAAAACGGCTCTGTGTGGAAAGAGCACAAGAGCCGCTACGGAGAAAGCTACCTGGACCAGATCCTTAACGGCATGGATGAAGGTGCAGGGGCCCTAGGGTTCTGGGAAGACGGGATCTGGGGTTGCACACTTGGGGTGGTCTGTCAGCACTGCCGGGGGTTTGGGGAGGCTAAGAGAGGCTGGAAATGGTCCTTATGACCAAGTGCTGGATCCCCAGGACATGTGACTGGGCATAGTGCCCCCCCCACCCATGCCCAGCGTCTCTTCCACGGGGCCTCTGGGTCCAGACACTCCTCCTTCCAGGCCACCTCCCTGCCAAGCCCCTAGGGAGGGTGTGTGTCCAGGATGTGGAGACTCTAGAACCACAGTCGTAGCTCATCCTGAGGCAACTTGTGGTTCCAGAGCTGGGGAGCTTGGAGGAGCTGGAGAAGAAGCGTGTGTGCCGCATCATCACCACCGACTTCCCCCTGTACTTCGTGATCATGTCCCGGCTCTGCCAGGACTATGACACCATCGGTCCCGAAGGGGGCTCCCTGAAAAGCCGGCTGGTGCCCCTGGTACAGGCCACGTTCCCCGAAAACGCTGTCACCAAGAAAGTGAAGCTGGCTCTACAGGTGACCGGGTCCCTTCCTTGCCAGTTCCTCAGGCGACATGGGAGCCAGGCTCTAGAGAAGACCCGGCCCCCCGGGGACAGTCCCACACTTTTGTCTGGGAAATCTGAGCTGGGGGAACTCTGGGAGGGAGGGGGTGAACAGATGTTTCCCGAAGAGTAGACAGCCCAGTGTGGCCACTGAGTGTGGCCAGCTGTGTCCCCTAGAGAGGATTCCACGGGAGGCCCAAAGTGGGCCAAAGTGCTGAGGAAAAGCATGGAAATGGGAGGCAGAAGGAAAGGTTCAGAAAGACACTAAGCCGTGGGGTCAGGCCTAGGTGGATACCATTCCCATCAAAGTGTATGGGGTAGGGGGTGTCACCGCCTCACCTGAACTTTGAGGGTACCTGGCTGACCCTATCTGGCCAGCCACAGACTTGCCTGGGGCTGAGACTTCTGTCTTCGGCACTTCGCAGGCACAGCCTGTCCCAGATGAGCTGGTGACCAAGCTCCTAGGTAACCAGGCCACGTTCAGCCCCATTGTCACCGTTGAGCCAAGGCGCCGGAAATTCCACCGTCCCATTGGGCTTCGAATCCCGCTCCCTCCCTCCTGGACTGACAACCCCAGGGACAGTGGGGAGGGGGACACCACCAGCCTGCGCCTACTGTGCAGCGTCATTGGTGAGTGATGCTCCTGGGGCCCGCTTCCTTGGCAGCAGCTGGTTTGGGGCACACCCTGGCTGGTGCAAAGATAAAGCCAGCAACTACCTTAGGCTCTTACAGCTTCCCTGGGAATGGGAGAAAAATGACCTGAGTATAAGTCTATGATCTGAGGACAAGTCCTCAGGAGAGCATGGGGACATAGAGTGCTCAGGTTTTGCAGACTAAGGGTCACCCAGGTCGCACCACTTCTGTCCTGGCGCATTGGTAAGCTTCATGCTTGTGAACGGAAAGTGGCCCCCAGCCCTGTTCTGCTGCCGTTGTAGGTGGAACTGACCAAGCCCAGTGGGAAGATATAACGGGAACAACCAAGCTTGTGTATGCCAACGAGTGTGCCAACTTTACCACCAATGTCTCGGCCAGGTGAGACTCGGCCCTTCCTCGCCCAGAATGGCGGCTGCAGGGAGCCACCCCCACGGCCTGGCCTGCTCTCCCAGGCTTGAGATTCCTTCTCTGCTGCTGCCGCCAGCCAGCCAGGGTTGCTGTAGTCACTGCTGTGTGGCCACGCTCGCCATCTCCTTTTAGGTTTTGGCTGTCAGACTGTCCTCGGACCGCGGAGGCTGTAAACTTCGCCACTCTGCTGTACAAAGAGCTCACGGCAGTCCCCTACATGGCCAAGTTTGTCATCTTTGCCAAGATGAATGACCCCCGGGAAGGACGGCTACGCTGCTACTGCATGACGGACGACAAAGTGGACAAGACCCTGGAGCAGCACGAGAACTTCGTGGAGGTGGCACGGAGCAGGGACATAGAGGTGTGGCTCCGGGTCTCCTCATAACAGCCGCTGCACACAAGGAAAGACAGCCCTGGGTTAAGGTGGCTTTCATGGCTGGCTTTCTGGGACACGATGGCCAGGCCAGGCCAGGAGTCCTCCCTCTGAAGTTATAGGGACTGTTAGACCGTATTGCTTCAGTTCCCGTCCCAAGCATCATCTTAGATAAGTTATGACAAACACTGCAGGCATCTCAGGGACTTGTAGGATAAGAATTGGCACTTTGCTGAAGTTCGTATGAATCTGGCACAACTGAAAGTAATTTGCGAGGCTGGAGAGCTGGCTCAACAGTGAGGAGCACTTACTGCTCTTGCAGAGGACCTGGGTTCGGATCCCAGCACTCATATCAGACAGCTCACAACCACCTGTAACTCTAGTTCCAAGAGGTCCAGTGCCCTCTTCTGGTCTCTGTGGGTACCTGCATGCATGCACACACACACACACACACACACACACACACAATTTTTTGAAATCCTTCTTTCTTAAAGTACCTTACTTATAAGATAGGGTTTGGCTCTCTTAGCTGTGGGCACTTTTGTTACCCCAGTGTGCACACTGGGAGAGAGAGGGTTAAAGTCACCCTCAAGCTGCAGACACAGTAGCTGTAGGATTTGACTCAAACTCCCTGCTTCTACCAGCAACCCTGGGGTGGGGTAGCATCTAGGGAAGCAGGGGCCATGTGGATAAATAGAAGAGAGGATGGGAACTGGATTTGAACTTATTACCAATCCCAAGATTCTCTCTCTTGTTTATATAGTGAGCTAGGGACTGTCTGAGGGTCTGGCCTCTGAATCTTAGCAGGACTTACCTGGGATGTGTTAGTCAGAGTTTCTATTGCTGTGATTAAACACCATGACCCAAAGCAACTTGGGGAGGAAAGGGTTTATTTCAGTTTATAGTTTGTCACTGTATCACAGTCTATGGTGGAAGGAAGTCAGGGCAAGAACTCAAGTCAGGAACTTAGAGGCAGGAACTGAAGCAGAGGCCATGGAGGAACGCCGCCTACTGACGTGCTCCTCGTGGCTTGCTCAGCCTGCTTTTATATACAACCCAGGACCACCTTGCCCAGGACTGGCACTGCCCATAGTGAGTTGGGCCCTCTCACATCAATCAGCAATCAAGAAAATGCCCTGCAGGTTTGCCCACAGGCTTTCCTTAATAGAGGTTTCCTCCTCTCACATGACTCTAGCTTGTATTTAAAAAAAAAAGAAAGAAAGGAAGGAAGGAAGGAAGGAAGGAAGGAAGAAAGAAAGAAAGAAAGAAAGAAAAAAAGAAAGAAAGAAAGAAAGAAAGAAAGAAAGAAAGAAAGAAAGAAAACCTAACCAGGACAGCTGGCTTGGTGGCTTGGTATCAGAAATACAGGGCTAAGACTTAGGCGTGCCTAGTTCTGATGCTGCCCTGGCACTCACTGGTCAAAGTACTTATTGTACTTATTGTCTACGGGCCTCAGTTTCCTCGTCTATCAGATATAAACATGAGAACATCTCAGTTGAAGTTGTTGTGCACATAGAAGGAATCCTTATGTGTGAGAAGTATTTGTCACCTTTTGAGCACATCTCACAAACAAAACATCTTCAGCTAGACTTAAGAATACAGACCAGGACTTTCTGACAGGCCGCTGAGTTCTTGGGAACATGTTCATTACAAGTCTGCATCAAGGGAGCAGGGCTCATTTATGACACTTTTCCCTAAACGAACAGCGAGGCTTCTCATAACCCACCCCCTGTGTGAGGGACGGTTTAGGGGAAATCACAGAAACTTACAGGCATTTCTATACGAGCTCAGCATGCTTTCCTTTTCCTGTAGGTTCTGGAAGGAATGCCTCTGTTTGCAGAACTCTCTGGGAACTTGGTGCCTGTCAAGAAAGCAACCCAACAGCGAAGCTTCCACTTCCAGTCATTTCGAGAGAACCGTTTGGCCATCCCTGTGAAGGTGCTGGCCTCCTGTGGCCGCCCTGTTTTCTTGGTCTAGGAGTTTGGGAGGCAGGAACCCCTTGAGAACACCAGTCTGGAGGCATCCAGGGCCCTGCTAAAGCTCCCTGTGTGTAATTGAATCTAGGTGAGGGACAGCAGTCGCGAGCCAGGAGGGTTCTTGTCGTTCCTGCGAAAGGCGATGAAATACGAGGACACCCAGCACATCCTCTGCCACTTGAATATCACCATGCCCCCCTGTACCAAGGTGAGCTGCCACCGCCAGCTTCCCTCAGAAGCCCCCAGAACACGCATCCATCCAAAGGGCTTCTTCCTGTGTTCTGAAGCACTAACTTCAATTTCCAGGCTCCCCAGGGCTCTTGCTCTGCTATGGACATTTGCTTTGTGGCTAGGCAGAAAAAGCTTGCCCTGGGACATCCGAAAAGCCTGGTTATGTGATGTGAGGAGCCAATGTCAGGGTCAGGGCTGATAGGACTGTTCACATGGAGCCAGCCTCCCTAGAATGTGGAAGACAGATCCACCCCCGCTGCTCTTGAGGCATCTGAGGCTTACAGCTGAATGAGGACTTGCCCAAGGTCACTTACTCAGAGACAGAAGTTGTCAAGTCTCTTTTCCATTTATTCGCCTGTCTTTCCTCTCAAACAAGGGGACCCTGGTGTCCCCAGCCACTGTCAAAACCCCGGTTTCCACGCTCAGCCGAGGAGTCTTGACCAATGGCCTCTTTCTGATCCCTGTAAGAGCATCATGGTGTCGCTTGGACCTTTGGAGCGACTCCATCCTCAGAATATCTCCAGGTTTCGGTCAGGGCTGTTGTGCTTCTGTTTGAGTCATTGGCCTTCTGTGGTCACCTAGAAGAGAAACAAGGTCACCTTCAACTACGTGACTCAATTTCTCTTTTCCTTCTGAGGATGAGGGTCAACCTACTTCTCTCTCCAATGGGGTTTCCAGTGCCTAGAACAAAGAGGCCCTGGTGTTAAACCTTAGGCCAGTGTGAGTCAGCAATGAGTCATCGAGCAGAAGAGAGTCCAGAAAGAAAAACTGAGCTTAAATTCAAAATCTGTCTCTACCGGGTGATCTTGTGCAAGTTACTCTCTGTGCCTCAGTTTCCCCACCAGTAAACTAGAAGTTGTACCTACCTGCCTCATAGGTGGCTGCCAGTATAAAATGGAGCTGCTCACATGGTAATGGCTGCCTGGGTCTGCCATTCTTGATATTATTAATGAAGTATTTGCATACCATGAACCTCTTTCCACTTCCACGTGTTTTATCTGTCAGGCCATGGACCACCTTACACCAAAACACGAGAGCTTGCATCGGCTTCTCTAAGACAGAGTGCACCCAAAATCCATTGCAACCTTTCTCTGTCTTCTGCAGGGCGGTGGAGCAGAAGACAGGAGGAGGACACTGACGCCCCTGACCCTTCGATACAGCATTCTCAGCGAGTCCCGGCTGGGTAGGAACCCCTCGCCTAGCACCCCAATATGCTTGCTCTTATAAGAGTGCAGACACATTCCCATCAAGGCAATCTGTCAAGGGTGTCCTTGTCAAGGACTCTGTCCTGGTGTCAACTCATCTTATTTTATCTGCAGCAGGCAAAGCCTTCCCCTTAGGTCTCTACCTGACAGTGTGATCTGAAGGGCCTGTGTGTAGCTAGAGTTTTCCTGCCTGGCCCACAGTCAGGATAAATCTCTTTCACCTGCCAGTCCCACCGCCGCTCAGACCCAACCAAGGAAACACAGAGACTTCTATTGCTTATAAACTGTATGGCCGTGGCAGGCTTCTTGCTAACTGTCCTTATATCTTAAGTTATCCATTTCCATAAATCTATACCTTGCCACATGGCTCGTGGCTTACCGGCATCTTTACATGCTGCTTTTCCTGGCGGTTGCTGGCTGGCCGGCAGTCTCCTTCTGCCTTCCTGCTCTTTTAATTCTCTCTGTTAGTCCCGCCTACTTCCTGCCTAGCCACTGGCCAATCAGTGCTTTATTAGCAACACATTTGCCATACAGAACATCCCACAGCACCTGTGTTACCTGAGCATCCTTTTGTAAGGGCCAGACACCCACCTCATCCATGTTGTGACCTGCCCCTGCGGCTAACTGCAATCCAATGCATCTTCCCAGGTTTTACCAGTGACACAGACCGTGTTGATATGAAGATGGCTGTCATCACGGAGCACCTCGGCCTCAGCTGGGCAGGTGAGTTATGGAATTTGGACAGAAAAAACAAACAAACAAACAAACAACCAGATCTACCTAACCCCACGACCCTTCCTCCCGGGTGACCCAGGATGAAGCACGTACAGCTTCATCATCCGTTGTGCCATTGAGTCTGTGATGGCCCATTTTATAAGCAATGCCACTGGGCAAGTGTGGAGAGCAGTGAGCCTCCTGCCTACCCCCCAACGCCATGTTCGTCTATTTCCCCTGAAAGCATTGTGAGAAACAGTTATCCTTACTTTCATAGCAAGACTAGCAGAGACTCCAGGGAAACAGCCCTTCATCTTATGACCTTGCCAAGTTGAGCATCAGCCTAGGCCATCAGGAACACTGGTTGAGCGCAGAAAAGCGTTTATAAATCCTAAGCTGTGAGCCTTCTGTAATAATCCTATGTCTCCCACTGTTGTTTATGTTTGAATGTTTCTCAACAGAAACTGTGTCTGAGTTCATCTCTACATTTAAATTCTGTGTATTTCAAAGATTAGTAGGTGCGTGGCCTCACAGGCAGACTCGGCTACTACTAAGTTTCTGCTCTCCACCACTAGTTCGTGTGGTGGGGAATAGCTAGGCTAGGGGGCATTAGCAGAGGTCCAGGGTTTCCTGTCCATCTGCAGATGAGCTGGACCTAAGCTGGCTTGAGACACCTTCGAAAATAAACATCAGAGTTTATATCTAACAACACCAACGCTTGACGTTGTAAGCTGCCTTTGGGTGTACTGGGTTACCTTGTTTTATCACTGGGAATGTGAAGATCCACCTTAATAAAGCAGGTTGGTAGCTAGTGACAGAACACAGAAAATGAAACAAATAAACATAAACACACAGACAAATGATACGTGTATATTCATATATGTACATATACACACATACACACATGTATATGTAATGTACGTATATACGTATATCTTGTGACGGTGTCCACTGCCTTCTCAGTGCTACTCAGTACCTTCTCAGAGGCAGCTTGCTGTGGGAAAAGGGGGAAAGGCCAGGTCTCCAGATGTTGCACCTCTTGCCTCTGGCTATAGCTGAGCCTGTGGAACTTCCTGGCTACAGCAGGGCAGACAGGATTTGAAGGGAAGCAGGTAGGCAGAGGAAAATGCTCCACGTGTTGATGTAACCTCGGGCTCTGTAAACTGACGGGTTCTCTCTCGCCACCCTCTGCTGTAATCTTTATGTGGATGGCTGTCCTGTGTGCACTCACCCTGCACAGTGCTTTAGATGACTCAGACACCACAGTGGGAACTTCCTGAAAAGCTGTGTGGCAGGAATTCAGAATTTGGGAACTATCTGTTCTTTAGGCTATTTCTATTCCTGCTTGGTGTGTGTACATTCGTGTGTGTGTGTGTGTGTGTGTGTGTGTGTGTGTGTGTGTGTGAAAGGTACACTGCGTCTATACATGTCCATGAATATATACACATGTGTATGTATACTGCACATGTGCACATTTGCATACAAGAATACGGTCTGTGTCCTTATATGTGGTGGGTATTTGTGTGTTTGTGTGTGTGTGTGTGTGTGTGTGTGTGTGTGTGTGTGGTGTGTGTTGTATAGGCATGTTCTGACCTGTAGTCACCAGTCTTCCTTCTACTTAAAGTACTCTGATGTATCCCCCTTCTAAACACCTGTGAGCAGTCACAGTAAAAGTAACAGAGAGAAGTTCTGTCATAAGCACAGGGCTGCCTCCCTATTCTCTCGCTCTTGGAGGATAGCCAGTGGCCACCTGTGCAAAGCTGCAGGTGACCTGAGCTATGGCGCCTTCGAAGTCTGGGGACTAGCTTGTCTCATCACTCCTCAGTGATGTTGGAAAAGAAGGAAGGACATTTCTTCATTCACTCATCACTCACTCATTTGATGCCTGTTTCCCTGCGCCGTTCACTAGGCACACACGGAGGCAGATCCGTGTTCCGCACCAAGTCTCTCCTGGTGGGAAGGAACCCGGCATTCAATGGGGACTGTGATAAACTTGGCACTCATGCTGGCTCTTGGTTCTTGGCCTACAGAGCTGGCCCGGGAGCTGCAGTTCACCGTGGAGGACATCAATCGGATCCGTGTGGAAAACCCCAACTCCTTGTTGGAGCAGAGCGCAGCCTTGCTGACCCTCTGGGTGGCCCGAGAAGGCGAAAATGCGAAGAGTCAGTACCGTTCAGCCAACCATCTGGCTAGAGACCTGCCCTCACCAGAGTCCTTCTTTCAGAGTCCAGTCCTGCTGCTGACCTGGCCTTTCCCATCTCCGTCACTTCTCATAGTCTTGAGGTCTCCTAGGCAACCCTACCAGATCACATTACCAGTGGCTCCTGCCCTCAACCTTTCCCATTCTCAGAAGGAGGGGGGAAATTGCCGTGGACCCCTGAGAATAACATGTTACAGGATGTGAGACTCTTGTTTTCAGAGTATTCCTATTGAATTTCTCAACCGAATGAGTTCTGTGGTCTCAGAGCAGTCAGGTGGGCCTACCCCAGTCTGCTTCTCCTCTTGTTCTCTTAGGAACCCCCTCTCTTGCCTGGGAAAGACTTGTCTCACTCTGTTTTTCAGCAGCACCTCCAAATCCTACCCTATGCAGGAGCTGGATGCTTCTATCTGCTTCTTACATCCTCTGATGTAGACCAGGACTTCAAAGGAACAGTCTTTCACCTTATTTTCTCATTACTATTACAGTGCTCTCTCTCAAGCGCTCTCTCTCTCTCTCTCTCTCTCTCTCTCTCTCTCTCTCTCTCTCACACACACTGA
>CABHPP010133248.1:0-19868 GCA_902168425.1 Peromyscus attwateri
GAGTAACTTCCAGTAGGTGCTTAACACATAGTAAAATTAATTGTGTGGTTCAATGAATGAACAAGTAAAAAGATGAATCAAAATACTCTGTAAAATGTAAAGTGCTTTATAAAAACACAATGATATGAGTATATCATAGGTAACACCTCTGATCTCAGAATATTTTCCCTTAAGACCTTCTTGGGACACAAGTTTCCAAATGGTTTTCATGAACAAGTAAAAACTGATCATCTATGTGGTAGAAATTCTTCAATAAACAGTATTAGTTTTCAAATACAATTGAGTAGAAATGAAGCAAAGGCAGAACAGTTAAATGACAAAGATAAATAGCATTGCTAACCTGATGACCACAGCTGAGAGGTGGGAGAGGGAACACATAAGGACTCTACAGGAGATGGAATTTGAAGTAGAATAACAGCATTTTTAAGATAGTAACAGGATACATGAAGGTTGTTTCATGTTTCATACTACAGTATATGATATCAGAGAGCAAATAAAGTTGATTTGTAATGGATTATGACTTTAACCTGTTTGGTTGTCTTAATTGCTTACAAGAAATGCAAGCAATAACAATTGAAACAAAAAAGACCAATTGAGAATTTTAAGTTCAAAACCCATTTTGACAATAGAGAGAGCTATTGTTTGTATTTAAGCCTTGGTTTTCTGATCAGTAAAATGAACAGGTTGTATGAGATGCCTTCCCACATTATGTATTATATGAACATGAGCATATTTTAAGGTAATTTTATTCCTTTTATAAAATCTTCATTTGCAGAATTTACATTAAAAAGCAAGTCTCCATCATATTTATATTTTAACTTCATAGCTTCTTACATTTGTAATAGAAATAGAATAAATATGAGATAGCTAATATTTGCAGTATCATTTGTTTGTTTTCAAAAGAGCCTCTGCTAAGATCCTCAGATTCTTATTACTGTAAAATGTAAAGCATAAAGGCAGCAAAATAAGAGGCACCAAGTGATTCCACATAAGAAAGAGTCCAGGCAGTTGGAGGAGACACAGCAATTGGGCAATAAGAAAAAGAGCCAGGAAAAAAAAAACATGAACCAAAACAAAACAAAAAAATGGACAAAAATGTTCAAGCAGTTTTGCTATGTGCTTTGACACTTTCTCAAGAACATATTGCCTTGATTGTCTTTAGTTGCTTTTTGGAATGATGGACTATTCTTACTTTGTGTGCAATTTGGTGCTGGCCCTACAGATGTGCTTTATAGATTGCATTGATGAAAGGTTTTGAAAATCTTTACATCTGTATAATCAGTCTGCAAAACAATCTTGCAAAGAAGACGGGATAACATATTTAATTTTTTTTCTAACTTGAAAATTGAGACTCATGGAGATTGAAGTGATTTTTCCAAGAAAACACTATGAAGACACAGAGCCATATCAACTACTATTCTTTTCATTTCTCTATGAGGCTTCTCTCATATCACAAAAAATATGTTTGAATGTGTCTAAGAGATATCATATTTCCTTCCTTCCTTCCTTCTTTCCTTCCTTCCTTCCTTCCTTCCTTCCACTATTCCATTCAAGAACAAGTAGTTCAATTGAAACATTATAGTACTTTATAGTAAAATTTTCTGCAATATTAGAAATGTATGTAGCCCACAATGGTAGCCATGAGCCAAATACAGCTATGGGTCACTTGAAATGCGACCAGAAGACTGAATATAAATTTTATTTAATCTAAAAATCACTAGCCATAATTGGCCAGTAGACATAATAGTAGACAGCACCTCTCTGGATTATACATTTGAGATACCTAGAAACACCCTAGAAACTTTACAGAAAAACGTTTGTGCTCAATTGCCCTTTCCATTAACTTTTATCTTTCTATTTGTTAGTGTACCTTAAGGTCTCAACCATTCACAAACAAGCCAATAGATGGCATGTACCATCAGGTTGGTTGATTAGTAACTCTGACCCCTGATCATTAATTACTCTGACAATTAAGGTAAAATAGCTAAGTTCCTTTGCAGCACCATTTCCCTGGTTTCTCCTTAAGGTTGTATGCATCCTACTTTATTCTTCTCATAAGAACACCATTGTCATTCTTTTTTCATGCTCACAGAATGTTGACTAAGGTACTTATGTATACCCCTTGTAATGCATAATTCATATAAAGTCCACAATACTAGACTCCTTTTTGAAATTTCTAGAAACCCTATATGCCCTTCTTCTGAAGCAAACAGGATTCAAGAACAGACCAGGAGCACAAACAGAATTAAAGTTTCATAGAGCAAATAGACTCTATCAATATTTTTTGTGGATTCTTACAAAGCAGAACTTCTTATTCTCTCTCTTGGTTATCTTGGAAAGTTTCCACACAACTTAGAATCCTTCTTGCTTCCAATCCCCACCCTCCACCCCCCGTTATTTGGTGCTTTGATATACTGAATAATTCAGAGGGTCTTGTGTATTCATTTAAGAGAATTATCAACTGTTTTAAGTAAAATAAAATGGAAGAGGAGCTTTGAAGGGTATAAGGATAATATTACTACATGTTGAAATTATGTTAGGAGTGAGATATAGATGCAAAGAGATTTACGTGGCTGCCAATCCATTGCTACTTGTAGGAATTACGTTAGGAGTGAGATGCAGATGCAAAGAGATTTATGTGGCTGCCAATTCATTGCTGTTGGAAGCCATGCTTACTGCCAAAGCTTGTGAAAGCATCCTTATCTTATCCTAAAAGGAAAGTCGTCTATGTGTACCTTATGTGTCTGTAGAATACCAGTTGCACCAGTTACATTGGCGAGTCATTTGGCTACTGCTTTCTCACCAAAACTATACCAAGAAGAATGAGCTGATATATTTCTTATAACTTGAGCATAACTGGGGCACAGATTGTCATCACATCCTACAATCATGTGGCTCTTCCATCTTTGTTTCCTGATACTTTTAGCTGAAATTAGGGAAAAGTGAACATCATCAAATCCTCCAAGGTGGAAAGCAAAATATATGTGACAGAAAAGAGCCCTTGATTATGTAAGAAACTGGGGATGATAACGTGACATTCTGCTAGAGGATGGATGCTGTCCAATGTAGACATTGTACACAGATTATAAACTGTCGGTGAAGTGCTACTGTTGAGAATCTTTGCTTTGTGAAACTTGAATCTGCAAATGTTGAGCATTGTACTTTGTAAGAACCAGGACTTTTTCTTGGCACAGAATGCAAAGGTTTTACAGGTCAAGTGATTGGTGGAATTCTATGCCACAGTATCTGAACTCCTGTTTAGATACATGGTTTACCTGAACAACTTTCCTCCTCGATTGCTGCATTTCCTTTCTTTAGTTAGGGAAAATTTTCAAAACTTAGATTGCAATTAGAGTATAAATGAGAACTCCACTCAGGGATGTATACAACTGCTTCTTTGAATCAAGGAGTGAGGGGGTTGGTATGAATGAAAGAGTGGATCCAATAGGCGGCAAAATGATACATGCTGCAACTAAATGAACCACTTCTGAAAGTGACATAAAAATATTCTAATATTAAGGATTATCTTACAATGTTGTGGAAGGAATGCAGTGATACATCTTGCATTTGTTTTGTCTTGATGACAAAATACACTCTTTAGAGCCACAAGAGCCTGCCTTGTGTTAGTTATAAACAAAATATATTTATATTTATATATATATTTATGTAACTACTATGTGCTTTAAAGAAAATTGCTGCGTGATTCAGCAGGGTTATTTCATTCTTTTTTCCCCCTTTTCACCAGGGATATGTTGGCTTGAATAGTTTCTTAGACAGGAATTGACAATGAAATGTGTTTGTCATACAGACATGGTGATCTTAAAAAAAAAAAAAAAAAGAGTATCCAAAAATCCCTTAAGATATTTGTCTCAAAAAATGATCACACAGTTCTCCCTGTTATTTCTGTCTATTTCTATTAGCCAAGAGCAAATGAGGCTTCATGGGGCTCCAGATGGGAGAGGAGGCAGTGCCTCTGAAAATGAAACTCATTTTATTCTGAAGTGAGAGAATGGAAAACCTCACTGGCTATGCCCTCCTCACTAGTCCTTAGCTTAACATTTGGAAACTGTGTCACAGCTCACAGAAAGGGTGTTCATTACCAAGGAAGAGGCAGGCATAGTGAACTTTTGAATAGATAAAAGATTTATCCTGTGAAGTAATGAACTTGCTGGAACAACTGCATCTAGAACAAAAAATAAAATCCTTTTGCCCAAAGTCTGTTTTGGAAAAGATAGAAAAACCTCCATTTGTGTTTGGTTTTGCTCTTTTGTGAGCAAATCTTGAAACATTCATCATTGCTCTTTCCAGTGAAAGCATTCAGGCTTTGGAACATGGTTATCTTTGAGACATCAGAGAAGAACATTTGAACCAAAGGTATAGATCCCTTGTGAACTAAAGCTTTATTTATTATCATTATTTTTTCCTTGATCCCTTTGCAACCCTGCACCTAAACCAAAGACATTGTCATCTTGCCACACTTCCGGCAAGTCCACAGATGTTCCTCGTGAACCATGGATGCCATTCTACTAGGGTATCTTATATTCAGTGTACATGGTGTCTTGTACAAGTCTGAGTTCTCCTTTCAATGTTCCTGGGCTGGGCTCGTCCAGAAATCTTGTCTCCCTTCTGGCTACAGTAGTTTAGGGCTCCTTTGTTGTGGCTGCGGGTGTGTGTCTGTCTGTTTTAAAGGTATAAGCAAAGTTTAGTCTTAACACCTGTAAGCCAGTACTGGTGCTGCTCTGTTCTAAAGTTTTAGCACTGCTCTGATACAATAAAACCTTCTTTCTCTCCAACTGGTTCAACTTCTGCATAGGCAGGATGTCCCGATCCTCTTCGAAACTTCATTGCTGGCCATCTGCTTGGGCGTCTCTAAAATGGGAAAATGCAAAAACAATGAGCATTACAGTGAGCTATTATCATCAACAAATCCACATTTACCAGGCTATGGATGTTGCTCAGTTGGTAGAGTGCTTGCCATGTTAAAGATGCTAGTTTCGATTCCCAGCATCAAGTACATCAGGCACAGGTGGCACATTCCTGTAATCCCAGCTCTAGGGAGGCGAGAGCAAGAGGACTGGAAATTCAAGATCAGCCTGTGATATATGAGCTTCTGTTTCTCTCAAAAAATATTTTCTAAGTATTCTAGGTTAACTTACCAATGCATCACCTCTTACAACAACCACCACTGGAATCAACATGTTCCCCGCTTAAGGTCCCTGAGCTCTATGCTTGAGTCTACCAACATCCAGGAAGTGGCAGTCTATTGACCACACCTACTCCCAAGTTTCTCAAAGGCAAAGTTTAATGCATGCCTTATAATCATTTATGTCTGAAAAGTGCCATATATAACAAGATAAACTATGATTTTAATATTTATTTACTTAGATTTTTGGATATATGTATTTGCCTACATGAGCGTATGTGCACCACATAAATGCAGGTGCCCACAGAGGCAGAAGAGTGCATCTGATCCCCTGGAAATGGAGTTATAAGCAGTTGTGAGTCACCTGATGTGAGTTCTGGGACTTAAACCTGGGTCCTCTGAAAAAGCAGTAAGTGATGAACCATCTCTCCAGCCCTTAAAAATTCATAAAAAAACAAACCAAACCAAAACAAAAACTCCACATTTTGTGAGACAGAATCTTACTATGCAGCTCAGGCTAGCCTGGAACATTTGAAATGGCTACCTCTGTCTTCCAAGTGCTGGGTTAAAGGTGTGAACTTCCATATGTAACCCTGATATACGATTCTCTTTTCTAGAAGTCAATACAACTATCACTTCCTTTGTCATCAATTCACTGAAAAAGTAAGGTCATAAAATTCTCTAAACATTCCTATGAGTGTGGCTCCAATTAGCCGTTAGATAGCCTAGCAAATACGATAGAAGAAATATCACTCAGTCTTAAGAAATTGTTTATCAAACTAAGCATATCTATTTATGACTCTTATGGTCAAACATTAAAGGTGTCAAATCTGAAAAATGGGAGCCATCATCAAAGGTTGTAAACAAACTTAAGCCTATGAAGTTAATATTGCATGTTAGACACTAATTCTAAAACACAGGCTATCTGTATTGACAAGACAAGCCTTTCTCTCCAGTGCTCTGTCTATCAAATAAACCCACTGTGATTTCTAAATAGATGTGCTGAAATGAATTATTAAGTTACAGTCACAGAAGACACTAAAATGCATTTCATAGCCACAGTGACGCTAGAAATGATTACTCCATTTATCAAAGTGCCTGCAATTTTGGTGTAAATAAGGCAATAAATATTGAGGGAATTTTATTTCTGTGTAAAGACTTTTAATGCAAAAAAAGGTTAAACATCAGTGTACATATAGTGGCACTTGGTATCTTGCTAGATTTGCTAATGACATGCCAACAGCTATGATTAATGGCTGAGGGGGAAGTATTTCACACCAAGCAGGAATGAGTATTAGCTTTATGTTCTGGAAAAACGCCAACTGAGGTAATTACATTCTGCTTATTAATAATACTATGTACCGTCACCATAGTACCATGTGGTCAGGAAGTCTGATGTTTATTAGCTGATTATATCTCATGAGGTAAGTGACACTGAATGATCCTTGCTACCCAAAAGAAAGCATTAAAACTACTATGCAGAGTAGCACAAAGCAGAACAAGGTGCCTGCAGTGGGTCTGAAGATCATCTTTGATGGACACATACTGAGTCTCTCTACAGGTAGGTACTGTTACTCATGGTTACTATCTATTTTAGGGAAAAGACTACATGCCTTGGGGCCTAATGTATAGTTCCCATTTGGTTTCCATGACTTCAGAACTGGACTTCTCTAAAGTCATGGCTTCCCCAGGCAAGCACATTGTTAGTTCCTTGCTTCATATCTATTTTCTAAAAGGGAAAGATGCATAATAACCTCTGGGTCCAGCTGGCAAGGGCAGTCCCACAAACTAATTCCCATTCCTAGCACCTAAAGATGTCATGCTCAGGGACTCGATTAAAATGATGTACAGGTGACAAGCATCTGATAATGGCACTCAGGAAAGTTGCATATCAGTAAACTCTCCTAAGTCTATTTTTATTACTTATGCTAGATGATCATTTACATTATCTACAAACTTGCAAAACTAGGAAACAGCAGCTGAGACTAACATGAAATCTATTTACTTACAAGCTTGATTTGCCCACTGTCTAAATTACTTCTTAAAATTCAATAGTTTACACATACCTCTGCCAACATTTCTAGACATGATTTTACTTTCGTCTTACTCTTAAAGCACAATATCATTAACAACATCAGTAGTCTTCATATTTTGTAAATTTTTAGTTAACTTTCTTTTATATGAAAAAACTGGGATTGTTGGTGGTGTTTATTGTATTAAAGTTCATCACAGAGTCTTCAGAACAGTTCAAGACTATTGAGCGGGGTAAACACAATACAAACTTATTTTCAGAAGTTACTGTTTTATTTTTTATTTTCTAGTGCTAGGAAATGAACCCAGGGCCTTGCACATGCTGGGCCACTGATCCATCTCAGAGATTCACCCAACCTATTTTCATAAATTTTTACATATCCTTAAAGAATATTTTCCTTGATTTATTATCACTCATTTTAGAAACAAAACCAGAAATACCTAAGCAAGATTTGGAATCCCCTTGAGGTCCTGTCTCAAACATGATTTAATTATCTAGTTGTTCATCACCCACCTACATTTCATTAGTAAAGATGAATAAAATGGATACAACACAACTAAAAATTATTCAAGATATTTTTCATTTATACAAAACTAAAATCTTATATTACCTTCCTTATGCTTAATTAAAAGAGATGACATTTCTCATAATAATATGTTAAAATACATACAGGTTAAGTACTTATAAACTGAAAACTCAAAACCTGAATATTTGAAATACTTTTGTAGCGCTGACAGAATGCTACAAAAGGAAAACTTCACACCATAAAAATCTGCTTCATGAATGAAATGAGAAAAAGATATGATATCACCTCCAGTATGCTCAAGATATGTATGAACCAAATCAACCTGTGTTTGGAATGTAAGAAATTTCTTCTTCTTCTTTTGTGTGTGTGTTCTTTCACAGTTCCTTGATGCCTCCATTTGATGACTATCTTGGCGAAAGAAGAGTGAAAACTTTGCCAACAACTTGCTGTCCTTTTAGAAGACCTTCACAAAGACATAGACAATGCCATTCCATATCACAGAACAACCACACTATGGTAAATAAGTCGTGTGATGTCTCTGGATCTTTGTTCTTCCATCTTTAAACTGGTATCTAATGTCTCCTTCAAGCATCTAGGACCTTCATTCTTGATTTCCTGATTCACTTTAAAGTCCAAGGGAAGACAGTAACAACGGCAATAATAATATCTCTGTGCTCTAATTATTTAGTTTATCATTCTTCCTGCCTTGGTTTATTATAGAAATCCTAAACGTATGGGGGATTTATGTTCATTAGTCTCTAGTGAAGTTGTTGTTTTGTGCCGCTCTGAAGCTGTTCAGCTGTTTGAAGGCAGATAATGTTAACTGTGACATTAACTGGATGAGAAAGTATTCAGATCTCATAGAAAAGTGTTCAGTGTTGGTGCTGCAGTGTGAAACATATCCCTAATGGGCTGGGAAAGGCATGGGCAGAGCAGCCTAAAAATCAGGGCATTTATCTTGCCCCTGCTGTGAACTCACAAGTTTGACTAGTGAGAATCAGCCATTTAGGGAAGGGATCCTTTGAACTTCTTCCTTGAATCCCAGACATTGCCAAATCTACTACTGGCTTTTAAGAATGGCCAGTTCAAAGTGTTATGGGAAATGGCAGAGACCACAGGATCACTTGCTGGCAAAACAGAGTATATACTGAAACCCTCAGCTTCAAACCAGAATGTAGAGAATCCATTAGAGATACGATGCCTGCAGCGTAGGATGCCTGCAGACACAATGGAGTGCAATGTGTGGGTAACCTTTAATTTCATTTCTGAGAATTTATGTGGTGAAGCCACATTCAGAAGAAAATGTTCACTGTGGGCACTGGGGTAAGTCAGGCAAGCAGGAATTCTCCTTAATTACTCCTTCAGTACTATTAATTGAAGTCATCCAAATTGTCTCAATGGTCCATGGTGAGAAAATTAGTGCAAATATCCACAAACAAACCTGTAGGGTGCACTCAGTTAGCGGTATGCACAAAACTGCGGCTGGAGACCTGTTCTCAGGTACACAGAGCAGATAGACAGGGCTTTCTGTAGGCTTAAGTAGCCCTGGAAAGGAAATAATTGGCACTTATGTTAAAGAAAAGGATAAATGTGAAAGTCATGGGCCAGATAGAAGACACCTGTATATGTAACAGTCCTTAATAAGCAGCCTATTGGGGTCAGCCATTTCATGTTGCTTTCCTCTGTGAGCACAGGGACTGGACAGTGGTTAGAGTCACTTTCAAACACAGGGCTTAGGCAAAGCCAAGTGTGTCATTTTGTTATGTTTCCTTATCGGAAAAACAAAAGGAACTGAAGTACATAGATGTTGGTTTCTACTTACCCCCGTCTTAAAAGGCTTTCAAAGCTCTAGTCTCTTTTCACTAATACAACTAGTGAAATCACTAGCTCTCACTGGGCCCTGAGGAGCCTATGGCGGCCTCCTTCCTTCTCATCCTTCTTTCCTTCCTTCCTTCCTTCTTTCCTTCCTTCCTTCCTTCCTTCCTTCCTTCCTTCCTTCCTTCCTTCCTTCCTTCCTTCCTTCCTTCCATTCCTCCTAATTAAAAAATATCTTATGATTTCTTTCTTTAAGCATGTTTGCAAGCTTTGTGTTTAAATCTTCATGTCTCAATATGAGCCTTAGCAACCACAAGGGAGCCTGTTTGCAGTCTGGGAGGCCTAGGAGTCTGCATTTCTAATAAGCTTCCAGTGCTATGGCTGCTGTACCATAAGGTATACCCTGAAGAGGAGAGGTCATGGTTCTGGAAAGTTTCTTCAAAAAGGAACCCCCTCAAAATGAGTGGAAGAATATGAACTTTAACCTCCTGTACCCAGCACACAGATTTACCAGGAAATTAAACACACGTTTTTGTTTTTCATTCATATTGGCTTCTCAACATTTAGCTTTGGTAAACTTTGGCTGGGGAAAGGAAGGGTATACTTTTGTTTTTCATACCTTGAAACACAGTCATTGGCAATTCCCCTTATTCTGTGTTGAGTATTTCTTGGCTTAGCAAGTTACGAGGCTGGAGTTTCAAGACTTAACAAATAATTATAAAAGACACCAGTTAAATCTGAATTTCAGATAAGCAAGTCACTTTTCAAACTATGTTTAATTCCACAAACTTAAACAAAAAATGACTCATTCTTGTTTGAAATTCAAATATATTTAAGTGTCCTGTATTTTATTTGGCAACATAGCTGTGTAAAAATACTGGCCTTGAGTTCCAGCCAATGAAACTTGCCATCTAATTAAAGTAAAAGACTTCTGTTTGAGGCTGTGTCTCTGCCTCATGGACTATAGGATTTTTTTTCCTTGAAAAAATGTATTTTACATTAATTTTCTAGAAATGGCTATGAATTGTCAGCAATAACTCAATACCTATATGACTTGAATCTTGAGTGTTTTACATATTTCCTGTTTTTCTGACTTTAGTTTTTCATCATTTGGAAGTTATATATCATATATAAATTATAAAATTTAGAATTCTCTCACCCGTGTGTGTGTGTGTGTGTGTGTGTGTGTGTGTGTGTGTGTGTGTGTTTGCGTATTTGTGTATGTGTGTGGTCTCCTCAGAGGCCAAAAGAGAATGTTGTACCCCCTGGAGCTGGAGTTCCAGGGGTTGTCAGCTGCCTCAAATGGGTGCTGAGAACTTAACTTGGGCCCTGTGCAACAGTACCAAGGACTCTTAACGACTGACTCAGCTCTCCAGCCTGGAGTTCAGACTCTTCCATGTGAGAAGTAATGCTTTCAAGACCTAAATCTCAAACACTTAATGAATGCCTTATTTTCTTTCACTGTGAAGTGGTTTTCAAAGCTGAAATTAAACCATAACTGATATTGAGAGACCCGGATGAGTTCACTTCAATGCTCCAAAGCAGGACTCAAGAAAGCACATTTGATAAATAATCCCCAGAAAGCCAGTGGTAAACACTTCCCACTATCTTCTCAATCATCCATATCAATCATTTCCTTCCCTGAAACTGTCTGGGGTAGTCCCCCAATAAGGAATGCCACTTAATTCATCATCTTTACTTATACAAACCATCCATTTCTGTTTATTTAAAAAAAAATTGGTCCAGACACCCATGTGCAGATTAGAAGTCACTTCTTACCCGGCTGTGCTATTTCAGATATTTACTGGTGTTCTATCAATCTCTCTTGACGCACTTTGGAAACATAGCGGTCACTTTCTTGTGGTATCTGTCTATTTGTCCTGTTCTCTCCAGATATCCTAAAGGCAAAGGGCCACAGCTGCTCGACTCTGAAAGGTCTACAGCAACGGAGTACCAAAGACAATTTACACCTGGAGTGGACCCATTTTTTGTAACACTTGTGACCTAACATTCCTCCCGGGAATAATCACAAAAGAACACGGGCTAAATATGAAAACTTAAAAAAATAAAATAAAAATTACTGTTCTATCTTTCTTTCTGTTGCTGTAATAAAACACTTTAATGAGGGAAGGATCCATCACTAAGGAGAGGTCGGAGCAGGAACTCAAGGTAAGAGCTGGCAACAGAAATCACAGAGGAATGCCGCTTGCTCCTTATGCTTAGTTAGCTTCCTTATATGGTACAGGACCACCTATCTATAGATGGTGCCACCTCCAATGGGCTGCTCTCTCCTCTAGTAGTTAATAATTAAGAGAGATGCAGCCAAATGTCAGTCTGATTTAGACAATTCCCCAATCTAGGTATTCTTCCCAGATGATTCCAGATTGTGTGTGTCAAGTTGACAATGAAATCAAGCTAGGAAAATTATCACATAAAATAAGAAAGTAGAACTGAATGTGCACTCTTTGACTAACAGAGAAAGGGACATGAAGGAGTATTGCCAAGTGAGTGAACTCCAACAAACTCAGAGGATGGTTTGTCCCCTAATAACTGAACCAAATGCTGTAAGTCCTGTGTTTTCATCCATACAATTGTGATGCCAACAGGTTTCTCTGAGTCTACTTTTTAATACAAGTGTACAAAGTAGAATCAAGTGGGCTGGAGAAAACTCTGTGCTTGAGACAAGTGTCCAGGATCCTAAGTGCTTCAAACCCACTCTCTAAATGAATGCTTGCCACAGAGTCAGCAACCAAGTGTACAACTGGATATTCTAAGATTAGCATTCATGTAGCAGTCCATCTACTTATGGACAAAAATTGAAACTATGCTAAGCTGACGTTCATATCAACATTGTGTTAGGAAAACACAACAATAGCAGAACCTACTCTTTAGCAATTAGTTTTGAAAATTCGTTTTTTTCTAGCAGGAAATATTTTTTTCCTACTACAGTTTAGAATTTCTGGCATATAATACTATTTAAAAGCTAATCTTATTTTAATTTTTACCCAGCAATGCACCCTGCAAACAGACAATTCTCCCTCTTAATCTCCTATACCTGGAGCAGGCAAAACCTTAGGCTAAAATAAAAACAAAATGGTATAGACAAGGAGACTCACAATGAGTGTTGGTGATAATTTGCAGAAAGGTTATTCTATTGTACAGCATCTATATTCTTGAGTGATATGCTCTGTTCATGACTCCCTCATTCATTAACAGTCTTTTTGGTGCCCTAACTGGGCATGATTATAATGAACAAGAATGAGTGCACTTAGCCACACATCTATTACAAACACATTGCTACACTTATGGCATATACATTGTGCTTGGAGAAAGTTATTCATTTGCATCTAAAAACGTAAAGAAGAGTTAAGCAATAGTATTACCCCAAACCACACATGTAAGATTTGAAACTGTATAAGATCAAGTACCCCCTTGATACAATATATGCCTTGTGTTTCAAGGAAAAACCTTTCATCTGAAGTTGAGTCAATAGAAATGGTTTCATGGACAGAATAACTATAAAGATCAGACAGAATGAAGCTCCCCAGTGGTGCACCACCCTCGCCCCGCTACTTGGGGGACATATTCCTGGTTTTTAGAAGCTGTTAGTCCCTAGTTTTGTGTAATTTGTCTCCTTCGGCAACTTTAGTAACCTTTTCTGTCTCAAGTTTCCTTGCAGATCGTTTTTGAAATTATTCAGTCTTCCCTTGATCATTTGACCTCACACAACCTCGTATCAGAGTAGTCACCTCAGAATCTTAATGTCACATTGACCTGTACTGCGTCTATATCCTTTGGTACAACACGGACTCTCAATAGTCTTTGCCATCCACCCAGCCTCTACCTCACACCCTTTCGGCCTTGGAGAATTTTTATTCAATTCACAAGTTGCTCTCGCATCTATCTGACAAGCAATTCTAAATAAACCTTTATCATCTTTATCAACAATTACTATCTATTATATTTTCTGATTCCAGATTCTAAGCCTCTACATTAGTGCAGAAAAGGTCACATTTCCAGCTTTGCCCAGCACAAAGAATGTCACTCTACCTTCAGGTAGGAAGTCAGAATATTGTTTGCTAGTAGCATTCTCACAGTGCACCCAGGACCCACCCATTCAATTCCCAGAATTTACCCCCTGTTATTCTGCGATTCTGTACAACTCAAACCTATATCTACTTAGAATGTATGCTTTCTTCTTATCCTAAATCCCCTTCTCCGTTGCATACTTTTTTTTGTGCCCAATAGTCTCATCTCAGTTAGGAAGTGACCTATTCCTTTCTCCTTTGCACACACTTTAGAACTCTTTCATGCTCCCCATTCCTTTTACTTCCCTCCTCTTCCTTCCACCTTTCTTCCCCACAGCTTTTACTGAGCCCAGACTGATCTCAAATTTGAGAACCCCCTGACCATGCCCAGCATCCTCTCTTCTCCTCTAACATCCCTGCTGTACTTTGTACTGCTTCTGAGCTTTTCATTTTCACCTTCCTTTTGCAGATTGATGACATATTCTCTCACATCTTGTTTTTTCTTTCCATTTAAGCTGGTCTGCTTTACTGATCTGTAAACAGTGAATGTTAGTGTGCTCTAAGTGTCATATCTGAACACACTAATCTCTTCTCAGTGGGGTTTTATTTTTTCTCTCAGACTTCCTCTTCCACCATTATAATTTCCATATTTCTCTCCTGACCCTTACCTTCATCTCTTCTTCTTTGGTTGCTCATGTAAAGAGGCTCTGCTGTGATTTGGCCACAAACTCAGACCCAGCTTGCCTCTAACCCTTCACTTTCCTTCCTAAAACATCACCTTCTGTTATGTCCAATTCCCTTACTAGAATATTTGATTTCCTGGTTAATTGCACTCCACCTTTGTAGTTATCTCCAAGTCCTTTCTTCCTCATTTCACACAGCTAATGAGATAGTCAAGAGGTTCCTTCTTTACCACTACAGAACTGTAGGGGATTTACAGATTGTATAACTTCTTGGAATGTCAGTCCTTCTATCTGTAAAAGTTACTGTGCTCACTGAAGAAACAGTGAGCATTCAAACAAAATGATTGCATATAGTTTCAGATGGGCAAATGAAAACTTTAACTCTATCTTTAGAACTAACCCCATTCCACCTCCTCTGTAAAGGCCCAAATTTAGCTCAGCAACCGCCTCACACAGTCTTTGACAGAATCTTTAACTGTCTTCTGAGGGTTCTTAATCACCACAAGTGGCTGAGTAATAATTTGTCATCAGACAGGCAATTTACTCTAAAGAAAAGTAATTTGCTGTGAGTGTGGAAACAAGCCGGCTCACTACTACCCAGTGACTGGGCCAAGCGAGAGACAATGCTGCTGTGGTCATAAATGTTCTAGTAAAATCAAATGTGAGTTAGTGCCACTTGCTTCAACAGAAAGGGGCCAAGTTCCTCAAGAAACTGCTCTCATAAAGTTATTTGTGTTGGGAGCACCGATGTGTTTCTAAGTCAAGAGAAAGTGAGCTGGCAGGTTTGTCTTTCATCAGCTTTGACCGCAGGGATGATAAAAGAAGAGCTATTCGATACCCTATAGTAGTTGTGCACTTTTATCCACATTTTAATTGCACAACTGGGCAACAATCTCATAGGATGATTTAGACTATCAAATCTGTGAGAGGACACTATTTGAAAATTCAGTGTGATGTCTACCAGCTAGACTAGGACAAAAATAGACTTTTTGAAATGATCAGTATATTTTGACATTCTTTAATTTGTATAGCTTTGATTGAAATTAACATTCTAGCACATGTTTTATCTACTTAAGATTTAATGGTAATTGCAGTAATCACATGAAAAATAATTAGAAAATTATACATATGATACATTGTTTGACTACAGTAATCATTTTTCTATGTATACATACTCAGTGGGTTTTTTTGTGTGTGTTTTTAAGAGAGCACAGGAAACTGGGAGGGAAAAGTGGTATGAGGGAGAATAACTTGATGGGAGGGAATGGGGTAGATTTGATCAAAACACAGTATATGCATGCATGAAAATTTCAATAAAATGAATATATATATAATTTATTTTAAGAAGTAGTTGAAGTCAAGTGTGGTATCCTATGCCTGTAATTCTAGCACTTGGGAGGTGGAGGCAGGAATTCCAGGCTACAGTTGGCTATATGAGGCCCTTTTTCAAAAGAGAGGTGGTCAGGAGATAATTATAGACATTGCACATACAAATTCTTCCCAACTCTCTTCTTCTCCATCTTTATAGAAATGTATTTTTCCTCCATAATATCTGTGGTCCCCATTCTATTCAATTTTTATTCCACTTGGTGAATTTTCTGCTAGTGTGTGGCACTGCTGGACAGTGGAAGTTGAGCCTTCCTGGTAGCTGTTGAGCGTTACTTGGACCTACCTACTCATGCATCTCTATCAGAGTGTTACCAAAGACCTTCCACTCCCTGCAGCTGGAGTGCGCACTTGCCCCTCACTGACTCACTGTGACTCCTGGTCAATGTCTGTGGTTATTCTGTGGCTCTCCTGTTGACAGAGCAGCCAGGTCTCTGCTTCCCCTTCCCTTTTTCCCCACAGTGATAAGACTATGATTATTTAAGGCAAATGCCTGCATTTGGCCTTTACATCATTAGCTGGTTCTTTTGTAAATGCTTCCTATTGGGTTATGATTTTGATATGCAATTGTTCTTCGGGTTTTCATGTGGGAATTTGGGGAAAGTATGCTGCTATATTCATTGCCAACTTCCTGGAATCATTCATTAAGCCCAGCTTTTGATACTTAAAGATCTTTTGTACTTACCATTAACTACATTATGAGTATCTCTATGTGATACTTTATAAATTTATTTTGGTACAATGGTAATTTAATATTTTATTATTATACTCAAAATGTTACATATGATAGTTTAATATTTTATTATTAGACTCATCTTTCATTTCTTTACTAAACATGGTTATGCTTTCCTGAGATAACAGATCAAATGAATATATGCACGTGCACACACACACACACACACACACACACACAAACGTATACTTCTTGGAGTTCAACAAAAGATTTTGTATTTCCTTAAGAATCATGGAGGATAACTAAATAGTTGCAACTTTCTCTTAGTTCTTCTTGATCAAATTCGATGTAGTCGGATGTAAGTCATCTACATCAGCACATGGAGTTTAGTCTGCGGGAAGCATGAGTGAGGACTGTGCTTGTAAAGAGACTGGATGGGAAGCACCTTTACATGATAAAGACACAAAGATTACTGATGCCCCAAAAAACCAGAATGGGGAAAAATATCACTGTTAACTTCTGAAAAGAAAATGGGGTGCAAATATTTAAAATTTCCACAAGACAGCTTGGCAGAGAATATGAGAAGGAAGGAAACTGAGGTGGAGGTGATGCTGGAGTGGCCAGTGCTTACAAGGTAAGATGACCACTGAGTGGCCAATCCCAAAGCAGTCAAAGCTCTAAAGAGACAATTTAAGAAAAAAGGAAGGAAAGACAGAAATGTAAAGAAAAACAGAATGTGGCTGATTTGTAAGGACAGAATTCCACACAGACTTCTCCTACCTCTTCAGAGAAACCAAAGCTCCCAACTCTCTGTGTCGCAGTAAAATTGAACAGATGTGCTTGTGGAGAGGATTGTGAGAAACATCAAGGAACACTATTCTGTGTCACTGGTTCTGTTACTTTCTCCTGTTTCAAGGAACTCTAGGGGGAATATTTGTTTAAGGCAGGCACTCTGAGCAGTTATTATTTTAGTAAGTCCCTTGATTGATATACAGACTTTTCACTAATGGCAAATCTGAACCTTGCTTGTCTCACTCTGAGGAAGATGAACTCCAACGTATTAACCAATACTACAAACTTTAATAAAGATGGAAAAAAAACTTTCCCAAACATATACATACATATACATACACACACACACACACACACACACACACACACACACACACACACACATATATATATATATGTATATCCCCAATTAATCCTTCAGAAATAATCCTATTCTCTGCATAGAACTGCAACATTGCTTAGATATGTATGTTTTATTTTTTCCTTTTAGGAAAAAAATAAGATGTCTTCATATACTGTAATCATGCATTTTTGTATTTTTTCTGAAGCATATAATTCTTGGAAGAGAGGAGAACAAAATATGCTAAATTTAAAAGAACATATGACCTTAAGTTAACTCCTGTTAGACTATGTACATAATGTTTCCTCTCTTCCCCCTCCCTCCTTTCCTCTCCCTTCCCCTTCCCTTCCCTTCCCTTCTTCTGCTACTTCTCCCTTTTAACAGGTTCTCACATCCTAAATTCACCTTTTCTTTGCTGACATTACAGGTATGCACCACTGCAACTACATCCACATTTATGCAATTATAGGAGTTGAACCCAGGGCTTTCTCTATACTAGGCAAATGCTCTACCAACTAAGCTCTATCCTCAACAAGCTTGACAAGGGCTTTCTTTTTTTTTTTTTTTTCCAGAGCTGAGGACCGAACCCAGGGCCTTGCGCTTGCCAGGCAAACGCTCTATCACTGAGCTAAATCCCCAACCTATCAAGGGCCTTCTTTAATGCTTGAGCGCCTCTGCAGAAACAAAGTTTATCACTCAGGAAGTCCATTGCATCTCTGGGTCCTTATGATTAGTAGAAGCTTTTAAAAAATGGACCCAAATAAACACCTTCTCAGTTTCTCCTCCCAGATCCTGTACTATAACAGAGACCTTTCCAGAACAATTAGCTCCCTGGCTCATATGACATCCCTTTACAACTAGTGGAAAAGCCACCATGCTCCTCCTTTGCTTATTTCTGCTAGAACTCCCCCTTTATCTCATTAATTTGTGGTATGAATTTCAACTCTTTATTCCTCTCTGCTGAAGCTATATTCCTATGCAACTAGATAGAGAATGAGCACCATCCTCCACTTCCTGTAACATGATTCTTTTTTCTAACTGTTACATACTGGCGGTGCTGGGGCAATTGAACCCAGCACCTTGCACATGCTAGGTTACAAAGGAGCCGAACTTCAGCCCCACATGATGCATTTTACATGCCAGTCACATACTATGAATGATACATATTGTGATTACTTCTGACAACATTTCAATTCTCTTTACATAGGCTCAGGCTACATCAAATTTTCTCCACATTGAGCTTATGCATATTCAAGATTCTTGTTTAGTTATAAGCTACTGAACCAGAGTGACATGTTCCAAGGTCAACACTAAATGAGAAAACTAGGATAACGTAAGATGAGACATGAACTCACATAAAATAAGGAGAAACTGGAAATATTAGTAAGAAAGAATTATTCTTTACAAAATCCCCAGGACTCCATGTCACCCCATGATGATGCAGTAATTATAACAAGTTTATTTCTTTTGTCAAAGAAAAGCTTGTCTCATTTTCATAAAGAAAACAGTAATTCTACTTCTAAACCTGTGCTGAATATAACCTCGTCACAGAATCAGTGTTCAAAAATGAATTTTAATACATGATTAAGTTTTTTATCTATTTAAAATTTATTTTAATCACATTGTTGATTAAATTATAAATACATGAATTAGCTGAAATTTGAACTGTAGACATAGAACTAATGACTAATAATTCACTTGCTAAAGTTGTTTTTGCTTTGAATTAAACATTACTTCGTTTACACTAAGGTTTTATAGCCTAATCATCACAATAAAAAGTAAAATAACTCATTCATAAAGGTAAAATAGCCCACTTGTAAATGTAAAATGCCTTTTGTTAATTACTTCTCATATAGTAACAAAAAATCAGATTAATACCATTATTTATAATAAATTTCTTCATAGTTATTATTCCCTGCATTCTTAATTATTTTGATCTCTGAAATTCAAATTTTTATACACTGAAAATAATGTAACTCAAGCATGAGTATGTTGATAATCCATATTTCAGATAGCAGTTTTATATCTATGCCTAAAATGTCACACATGTGGATTCGATGGAAAAAAATAATTAAATAATGGAATACATTGACTAGTACATGGAACAATAATTCTTGCTGAAATCAACATTTCTATGATCCATTTGCATAAATAGGCTTAAGTATTTATTTTAGTAGAAGATGGTTACCAAAGCTACAGGAAGAAATTACTCAACAGTTGGTACTCTAAGGACAGAACCCTAGAAGAAAGCATTGGAATATCAAAAACATAAATTATGTGCTTTAAAATGACACTGTTCAGGTTTGCAAAGGCTCAAGGGAACTGGAGTTTTTCATTCACTTATTTATGGCAATCTTTTATTTGTGATGACCTTCGCTGTAGACCTACCCCCCACCCGGTGTTTGTGTGTGTGTGTGTGTGTGTGTGTGTGTGTGTGTGTGTGTGTGTGT
>CABHPP010133248.1:29742-50850 GCA_902168425.1 Peromyscus attwateri
TCTCTCTCTCTCTCTCTCTCTCTCTCTCTCTCTCTCTCTCTCTCTCTCCAAACTGACACTATTATTGCAAAAAAAATGACTGCTTTTAAAAAAACTCATATTCTGTATAAAATTTTACATAGATGAGTATTCCCTTTTTCAGTTGGCAACTTAGATGTTTTCAAAAAGTCTATGCATGAACCTCAAAGCACAGCTCTCAAAACCCGTTTCAGATGGAAAGGCTTTTTTTGGAAGCATAGCAGTTGGAGGCAGAATGACCCTTGACTAATTTCATCGCTTTCTAAAGGGAAGACTGGAGCACAAGAGAAGATTCCAGGATGTCACAGCCTGGTATCATTTTCTCTGAATTCTAATAAGGTATATGCCTTTGTATTGACAGTTTTCTGAGTTAGTAAATGGGGGGAATTTAATTTCAAATATAATGACCATCCAACCCAAAGTCAATCAACCACATAAAATAACCCATGAAGTATTCTAAGATTCTGAAATTTTTGATGACTACTCAGGCATTTGGAGAGCATCCCACATTATGTGCTGTAGGTAACTGCATGCTAGTGTGTAATGTGATTGGTATTTTTGAGTCATTAGCTAATTCTCCAGATAGACAGATGTTCTAGAAAAGTGGTTCATAATCGTTATATTAGCAGCTCTTCTCTGTGCTATTCTTACCCCTTGCTTCTATGTTTTAATATCTTTTCTATTAAATGACTTCATAAGCATCAAGGTTTGTAGTTTGTTGCTGACTTTAAGAATTTGTTAGTAAAATACAGACATGGTTTCCTGTCAGGATGAATGGTTGAAGTGAACTTACAGAATTCTAGATAAAGCAAAGAAACCTCATAAAATCCTTCATAGTCTCTCTTTAATTCCCTTTCTTCCTCTGTTCTTCCTCCCCTTCCTCCTTTCCCCTCCCTCTCTCCCTTTTTCTTTTCTCTCTGGCCTTTTGCCTTTCTTCTTTCTTCTCCTCCTCCCTCCCCCCCTCTCTCTTCAGTGGTAGGTCCTAAAGTCAGAGCTTAATCCTAGATCTCCTTTCATTTTCCCAAATTCAACACTTGCTCTTTGCTTGACCCTTGGTATTCAGTGATTCTTTTCTAAATCCTAATACTCAAAATGCTAGGGTTTTTTTTTTTTCCCATTACATAAATTAAATAGAAAAGACTATAAAATTTAAAGGGCAATTCATTATATAAAGTTGCTTTGCAATAGACAGATATATGTTTGTTGTTTTGCATATATCCTGTGAACAACTCTAAGAGGTAAACATTATAGGTGAGGTAACTGGGGCACCAGGAAATTAAGAAATGCGCTAAAGCTGGAAAGTTACTAAATTAGATCTGGGCTCAATCAGGGCAGGCTGACTGTAAACTTCAGCTCTGATCATCATTTCCTCAGCTAACACTGAGCTCTTAGCACTTCCCTTCCTTATTATTTGACATCACGAGTCTGGCATATAATTCTGGAAAAAATCTGGTAATTTTAAGTAAAGGAAAAATAATTTAAAAGACAGTTCAAAAATTAGCTTTGTGCCATTAACAAAGGTGGTGGTTGTGCCTCTCCTGTGACTTCTCCTAGGCCAGTGCCTCTCCTGTGACGTCTCCTGGGTCCTCTGGCCAGTGTTGCCATCAGAAGCACTTTCTCAAGTTTAGGGAAAGAGCAAGTTGAGAGTGACTAAGAAAGAAAAATGAAAGAATAATAAAGGCCATTGAAAACAGGTGACAGCCACTGGAAAGACATTTCCATGCAAGTGGAATATGGCTTTAGTGAGTGACTTCATCCCCTTGTCCTCAGTTGCCCGGTCTGCACTATGGCATCAATGACAGAGCTCCTGGAGAACTCAACATCTGTCGACATAGGTCTTAAGGGGAGCCTCTGGCATGTAGTAAGCATTTATTTAATGCTAAGCTGTAATATTATTACCTTATGTTTTTATATGAAGCAGATTGAGGGAAATTACAGTGACCGATTCCTAACATCATAAAACTATGTATTCGGCTTCTTTACTCAGTATGCATTTATGACTGCATCTTATGAATTGACGTATTATTATTTTCCAAGAGTATGACATGTTACTTTCTTAAGGAAACAGGACTGATTTAAAATGTTACTGTGGGGCAGAAAATGGTAAAATTGGATACCTGGGTCATATAAAAAGTCTTTAATGTTTCTATGAACCCATGTGTAATCCCACCCCTCCCTCCCACCACCTCTTGCAGCAGCCCTTCCTTGTTCTTGTCTTTCTCTGAACTCCTTCATCTCTGCACCCTCCCGTTTTGCTCGCCATCCCTTTACCGGTGTTTTATCTCTCCCTTTTCTACTGATCCACCAGGCAGCCAGCACAGGTCCTGTGGTCTCTATGGGGTTCACGTTCTCAGCCTCACATGTCTGATGAGTGCAGGACATCCAAGGGGAGATGAAGCACTGATTTGACCTCAGGCTACAGCTTACCAAGTGGACCCGAGGATGGAACTGCTGAAGAGGCAAGGAGCTTCCTTGGCCAGGAGGAAGTGAGCAGAGGATGTGTTCTATTTAGTAAGATCCCAGTCAGAACTAAAACCGTTACTGAATTGCAGGACCTCAATTCCCAATCTTTGGAATATAAAATAAAACCAAATGTGCATATGCAAGTTTGTAAACCTTATTTCGTCCCCTTCTTAAGGCATAAATGTTAGCTCTCACCATCATTACTCAGTCATGTTAGACATACAGATTTAAGTTATGTTATCACCCTCTGAAGCATACATTTATTGTTTTTTTTTAGATGTTTAGATTCCTGGTGATGTCTTGTATTCTTTGTGTAGAGTTCGAATTGTTGCTAGGTAAATAATCATTTCACAGTCTTTCAGATGATGATGATGTTAATAAAATAAGCCATTTTCATAGTTTATTAAACACTGGCAATTATAGATAAATATTTACTGACCTATTAATGTCAAGTGGCCCTGATGTGTCAAATAACATGTGGTCATAAGAACAAACAACTTAAGGAGAAATGTAACACTTAATTCTAACATATTACAAAATACGTTAATGTTAATTTCAGAATGATTTCCAGTGATCATCTATGAAAAGAACGAAAGGCACATGTATTTTTTTTTTGGAGAATATATTTTTCTCCTCCTATGTAATTTATCCAATATTATTTCTTCTCACATGATTGTACAAATACTGCAAAAAGACTTTAGCTGTTTTCTAAGGACTTTACAGATCAGAAACTAAGATGTTATTGGGATGTTAAAGTGTGCTGAACTGGAACATCTGCATTGATATGTTGGATTCTAAGTTTTCTATTTTGTTTCAAATTTATCACCACATCTTAAACAATGCAGTAGGATATACATATGGTTATCTGTGGACAACATGCTGGGGTCATCTGTGTCCAAATTTATGAGCATCTCAATGCTGAACTGAAATGTTAAAAAAAAAAAAGTGAAAGCGAGTCCTTGGTAACACCTATCATTGGGAGTTAATTCATGTGCCTCAAGGGAAAACCCTCCAGTGAATTGATACTAATACTCCCTCAGAAAAGACAATAAACTAAAATGTCAACTTTGGAAAACAATCAGTGCTGATCTTTTAAATTGGCAGAGAGAAGCATGCCAAAGACAGCACATGCACAACTCTGCACATGCCTCAGGTATAGACTTCTTGTGATGCTCCTTAGAGTCCATAAAGTGGAATGTTCAAGCATAGTCACAGGAGTCTGGTCATGAGAACAAAATTTGTATGCTTTTCTTAGAAATAGCATAGGCTTTTTTATTCATGTCCCAAAGAAAAATAAACCAAACAACTATAATTCAATATTATACACCGAATAATTCAAATCTTCAGTCATGTCTTTAGCTTTAAATTGAGTACTAAACTAAAGGGGATTAATGATGAAAAGCAGCGAGACACCATAAAATGAAAACTCCAGACAAAGAAGTGAATATTAAAAATAAACATTAAAAGTCCACACAGTGAAGGCATTTTTGTAACGTGTTTAAGACATGATTTAAAACGTCAGTGGAACATAGAAAATCAATAATATCAAAGATAGCACACTCTCATCTGATGCTCTGAGTGACCCGGGGAGGACCTGTGGCTTTTTAGGAGTTCACAGAATGAAGATCAGCATTCAGATACAGACAGGACTAACAATTGTCACATCTGTCAAAGCAATTTGTTGTTGCTGGCTGAGTTCTCATCACCAAAACGGTGAACACAACAGATTTCTAAAAGTAGAAAATATCCAAGACTTTACGTGAACTGACTTGTTTACTCGATTTCAGGGAACATTTATGACTAAATGAGCTGATAGGAGGAAAAGTGGAAGAAATAAAGAGATAGGAAAAAAGATGGGAGGGTGAGAGGACTAAATTGTAAAAGTTTCTTCAAAGTAGAGGGGTGGATTTTTAAACTCCGTGTCTCCTAATTCTTTATGAGACTTTTCTCAGAATTTATGTGTGCATGGCAACGACATTCTGCATTTAGAATTAGGCATCTGTAATATGATAAAATATTCTAACACATTGATAAAGAGACCTGTGCCTATTATCACTAGTCCTTAAAGTCTGAGAATAAAGAAAAACTAAAAATTCTTGTCTAAAATTGTATCCCCTTTAGAACTAACTCTTCTTCTGGCCTAAAAATGAGATGCTTCAGTCTATAAATTCCACACTGTATTAATATCCTTTGGGGATTCAAGACCTGATGGATTGGGGAAAGTCTTGTACAAATTTGCTCAAAATCCATAAATCTTACATGGACATTGCCAAAACGTTCTTTCTTAAAGCTTTGGAATGAAGTAGAACTAAAAATGTTTTAAATATCAGTGTTCCACGTTTTGACTAAAAACACACAGGCATACACAGTTTTCCTTGTGGAACATGATCCAACCCATTTACATACTAAAGCAAGTACTGGCAAATCATGCGATAATTTTTTTAACTAAACTGATTCTCCTTTGGAAGTTTCCTTGTCACTGATCTGATTTTGTAGCTTGTTTGTTTCCTGCCTCTGCCTTTACTTTTTATACTCATGATCACGACCTTGACTGAATTCAATTTTCCCTTGATAATTTATGCATTTTACAACTTTTCATGATTCCATTTTTCAGGTTCTTAATCTGGCGGTTATCATTTTATAGATGTTTCTTAGTTCACTGATATTTCAAAATATTTATGGCATGTGTTCACTCATTTGCTTTCATGTGTGCTTGTGCCCATGCATGCGTTCATGTGTGTATGTGTGTGTACATGATTTGTGTGTTTGTGTCTGCGTGTGTGTGTATGTGTGTGTGTCTGTGTCTGTGTGTGTTTGTGTATGTGTGTGGTGTGTGTGTCTGCGCGTGTTTGTGAATGTGTGTGTGTCTGTGTGTATGTGTGTGGTGTGTGTGTCTGTGTGTGTTTGTGTATGTGTGTGGTGTCTGTGTGTGTGTGTGTGTGTGTGTGATGTGTGTGTGCTAGTCAGAGTCCAACATTACAGAGTTGCGTCTCTCTTCTCACCTTTATGTGGTGGGTTCTAGAGATTAAACTCAGGCTACAAGGCTTGTAATGAAGCATCTTTTACTTACTGGGCCCAAAAGTTTTCAAGGATGAGAGTGACCTGAAGTAACTGATAAAGCATACCCAATTCCCAATACTGCCATGATGCATACTGTGACATCGTCACTTATGGGATTTAGTAAGTTCAGTAAAGAGAAATGAAGGCAGTTACACACACACACACACACACACACACACACACACACACACACATCAAATGTATATTATATGGTGAAAACAGCATTCGAAAAGGCAGTGGGTGAGTCCCACTTTTCCCAGTCTTTCTTACTGCCGGGTAACTGTGAAACTTCATTCATAGATGCCTTTGAAATGTTCTGAGATGAGTAAACTTGAGTATGAAAATCCCATTTTAAAATCAATAATACATCACTTTTTATCTTTGGAACTGAAGGGAATATATCTTGAAACCTTAATATAAGAAATACTTGATTTAATCAAAATGAAGGGTTGAGACAGTCATCTACATAGTGAGAGTTTGTGTCTAGACATAATGAGTTGTTAGTACTTTTTCTCTGAGTGTGTGCAATCTTCTCAGAGTGGGTTGATGATATTTACAGCTACTAAAGGGCCTCAAATGAAATTTTGGGGTTATCCAGTCTGGCTTTTCCATTCTTATGTTTACATGTGCTACTCTCTGTCATCATCTACTGGTCCTCAAATATTTGCTTTTATCATTACCTGTAGCTTTAAGGCTTTAAATGTTTCCTAATGTTAGCTTTCTATATCAAATCATCTTCTTTATTTAAGATGCATTTACACTTTTCTTGTTATTTTTTTTCCTTTTAAAAATTCTTTGGAAATTTCAAACATGGATATACTAGTTATGGGCATGCTCACAACCCACTCCCTCCTCCCATCCTATCCTCTCCCCTTCTTCTCTCCCACAGGTCCCATCCTACTCTGATGAACTTTCTTTTGACCCACTGAGTTTAATTATGGCTATCTGAATGTGCAAGGGTAGGGGCTTTCTTAACTGGAACACAAGCACCTTATTATCAATAATTATACTACTGACTCCCTTTTCTCCAGCATCCATAAAAATTGGGGAGAAAATCTACATTAGAAGAAAATCTTATTGTTTAAGTTTTCAGCTAAGTATAAAATTGAAGGACTTCATGGGATATTTCCTTGTAGAAATTCAAATACTTGCATGGTTAAGTTATTGAGATTTTCAATTATAGGAAAAGTTAGCAATAGTTTGGTAAAGAGTCTATTAATTATGAAACACCAAAGGTATGGTTGACAAAGTATTGTCAAGGTTGAGTAAATGAGAAAAAAGTGGTTCTTTTCAAACCCATCTATACCATATTAAAGTTAATGTTAAAACAACATTTGTATACATAACCTAGCTATTAAATGAATCACCTATTGTGAACATAGACAAGAATCCTCTTCAGGGCTGGGCATCTAGCTCAATAGTACAATGCTCATTAAGAATTTGGAAGGCCTTGCACTCCATCCCCAATGCCAGGAAAAGATCTGGAATGACAATAGCTACATTTCTTTTTTCTTTTTCTTTTTTTTTTTTTTCAAGACAAGGTTTCTCTGTGCGCCTTTCTTGGAACTCACTCTGTAGCCCAGGCTGGCCTCAAACTCATGGAGATCCGCCTGGCTCTGCCTCTGGGATTAAAGGTGTACGCCACCACCGCCTGGCTGACAATAGATACATTTCTAAAGCACTAACCTGATAAACAGCCTTCAGACTGTCAAGAATAGGAGCAGTTCACACTGCCTGACCAAAAGGACAAGAGTGTCTCTTCCATTCTGTGTCCTATTCAAAAATGATCATAATAGTGCTTCCTAACCCATGATGGCTTTGAAGACACGGGGTGATGCTTATAAAGTGGTTGGCATTAGTCTTCACATAGGTGGGTATTCAGTGAAATGTCTGCTGCTACTACTGTTCAGAATAATTGCCATCCTATGCATTATGATGCTCTATCAATCATGCTGATATTATCATTAATGTTGTTACTGAAATAAATACACCATAGAGTTTCATCTGACCTTTAAAGAAGAACTAGACTGAAGTGTTTCAAATTATTCCATATGACAGAAAAGGAAGGAATACTTTCAAATTTATGGAGCCAGAATTATACTGATAGCTAAAGTTAAACTTAATAAAGATGCAATGAAAGAAATTATAGACCTATTTTCTTGATGAACATAGATGCAAAAATTCTCAACAAAACACTTGCAAATTCATCTACTACAATCAAATATGCTTCATTCCAGGTGTGCAGAGATGGTTCAACATATGTAAATAAACACCAGTGCTTCAATATAGACTCAGGGAAAGAAATCACTTGATCATCTCAGTAGATGCAAAAAAGTCCTACGCAAAATTGAATAAATCAAAAACTATGATAAAAGCCCCAGCGAGACTAGGGATAGAGGAAACATTCCCCAACAATGGTTACATAAAACAAGCCTATATATAATGTCATGCTAAATGTGGAAAAGCTAGAAGCATTTCTATTAGCATCAGGAACAAGATGAGGATGACCAATGTCCATGCACCTTTTCAATATAGCACTTGAACTCTTAGCTAGAGCAATACAACATAAAGAGAGAGAAGAGTTACAAATATGAAAAGAAGAGGTAAAAGTATTCTTTTTTAAATTAGGTCTTTAAATTTGTGAGATATAATTACATCATTTCCTCTTTCCTTTCCCCCCTCCAGAACCTCTTTGTTCTCTTTCAAATTCACAGCTTTGTTTTTCATTAATTGTAGCTAGCTAGGTAGGTAGGTAGGTAGGTAGATAGATAGTTTTGAATACATAACTACAACCTGCTCAGTCTGTATAATGCTACTTGTATTTTCAGAATATGTACTTAAAAGACTCTAAGAAGAGCCCATCAGAAAACTTCTATAACTGATAAATATTTTCAGCAAAGTGGCACTGTAAAAAATTTAATGCACAAAAATCAGTTACTTTCCTATACACCAATGACAAATATACTGAGAAAGAAACCAGGGAAACATTTTACAATACGTCCCCCTCCCCACAAAAATTACCTCAGGATAACCTTAACTAAGAAAATGAAAATGAAAATTTCAAAAAAACAAAAGAAAGAAATTGAGGAAGACAATAGAAGATGGAGAGACTACCAATGCTCACAGAGGAGAAAAAGAAAATTTGTGAAAAATCCATACTATCAAAGGAAACCTACAGTTTCAATACAATCCCAATAAAAACTTCAATTCCACTTTCATAGAAATAAAAAAAAGCAAAAATACATGCTGAAACACAGAAGATTCCACAGAGCCAAAACAGTCTTGAGCAATAAGAGTATTGGGCAAGAGTTTTCAAAGTGAAAGATGATGGTCAGTGACACATGTACTTGTCCTGCATCCCCACCTCTAGAGAAGCATGTATTCTGGAGCCATACAGGAAAGTGGCAGACGGGAGCAGACCTGGGAGCTGCCATCTCAACCACAGTTTCCTGATGCTGAGGTCTAGTAGGGATCTAAATAAAGTCAAGTCGCCTGAGGTCATAACTAAGGGGCTGCCCTTGAAAATTGCAAATCCCCAGGAAAACTCAAGTTCACTGATCTTAGAGCTGATACTTAAGATTAAAAATCTTTGAATCTCAAAAAAATAAAACAAAAATAAAAACATGGATTCACTTAGCTGCTGAAGATGTTAGTTTGGCAATTTGTATACCTCAGAATTGGAATCTGAGTTATTGATGCACTTACAATCGAAATACTATTTTGGCCTGATGTCTGCTTCAGGTTCCCGGAAGGGAATATGAGCAGGATTCCATTTGCGGTGTATGTATCTCAAGGAGACAGAGACTGGTGGGGACAATACCCTCCCCCTAAATAACACTTGGCTAGAGCTTTGAGTTTCAATTTAGATCATGTTATTAGAGTCAGTAAATGAAGTTTCATGTATGAAGTAGAGGAAGAAAGACCTGAAACTGCTAAGGTACAGTTTGATGGGTGTTTAGGAGTCAGTATCATTGAAAACACAGGCTGACTTTCCCTCTAACAGTGACATCAATGTTTCCACATTGTCTGTTTCTTAAGACCTGGGATACCAAGTCTCAGGAAAAAATATATCATCATGCATTGATGATTAGAGAGACTATTGTTTGTCTGTGGGTGATCATGAGATAGATTTAACTTGTTTCAGTCAGTCAACTGTACGAAAGCCTCCACCTGACGGGTAGCTAACTCTTTCATGATTTAAACAGTTTCATGGGTTTTGCTTTCAGACTGTTGAGGGATGGGATCTGAGAAGTAACAAGGCTCCTTTTTATTTTACATTGGAGTTGGCAAAGTTGGTGTTTCCTGTCGGATCTATGGGATAGTTTTAGTAGAGGAGAACTGACCACTAAATGAATGTACAATCACCTGAGCAACATGAGAAACAATAACCTTGGGAGGGCAGTGTACCGGTAAAGTGCTACATGCATGGGACCTTCGGGCAAAGGACAGACTCTGTGCTTCTGAAACTTCATGTGTGAAAGGGATGACAGGATGCTGTAGAGCAGCAGTTCTCAACCTTTCACAGGGGTTGCTAAGACCAGCGGAAAACAAAGATAATTGACATTACAATTCATAACAGTAGCAAACTTAAAGTTATGAAGTAGCAATGAGAACAATTTTATGGTCGAGGATCAGCACAACATGAAAAACTGTGTTAAAGTGTCACAGCTTTAGGAAGGTTTAGAACTCCTGCTGGAGAGGCTGAGTAGGTTAAATATGCCAAGCCCTTAGAAACTGCCTGGTGTAAAGTTATTATTCCAAGAATTAGCTAAATTTACTATTAACAAATAAATTGGAAGGTTCTATAAATAATTTAAAGTAAAACATAAGTAATCAGAAGTGTCCAATTTTCCAACTATTAATTAAAGAAGCTGATTCAATAAAGATAAATCTCTTGGCTTTAGAGGAGAATTTCAAGACATTTGGAAGCATTTTCTTAAAAAAGACACAAAGAAAGCAAACATACTTTGAAGAAAAGCATACCAAAATGTGTTCTTTTCTCTTTTTTTGAAATCAAGGTAAAATTTATATTATTGAAGCATACAGATTGTAGATATGCAAATTAACAAACTTAAATAACTATATCTTATGGTGATATTTTCTTTGTACCAAAATGTTATTTGTATGATTAATAAATAAAGTTGCCTGGGGGTCAGAGCTATTAGCAAGCCATAGGAAAGCAGGGCAGTGGTGGTGTACATTTGAGCTAGGTAAGTCTCTGTGTGTCCAGGGATATAGCCAGCATTGGATACACATGCCTTTAATCTCATTACCAACCATAGAACACCTGGAGGTCTATACAGACAGGCTGTAATGAGGCAGTCCTGTGGTTGGGTTTACAACCAATGAGAAGGCAGAACAGAGACTATATAAAGACTTTAACACAGGAAGTACCAGCTCCTTCGGAGAGGTAGGACCACTGCAGGAGGAAGGGTAAGGTTTTGGCTCTTAGCTCTGACCTCTTGGCTTTCTTCTTTGCATTGGTTCTGTGTTTCTTATTTATACGACGGTTGGATACATCTACAATATCTACCCAAGTAACCTTATCTAAAGCAAGTTATGGAATGTGGTGACCATGAGGACAGCTCCAAAGTTAAGAGGGCTAACTAGAAACTTAGTCAATTGTCCTGGCCTAGTGAGATCATGGATCTCAGAAGAAAATCTACTTTGCATAAATATTTAACTAAATTCTAAATCTTATCCTCACACCCACAGATAAGTGTAACCATCACCCCTCATCAAAGAAGCTTCCTTATATAGCAAATGGAGAAAACCACAACTGGACACGCTACAGAGATCCATGGATTGTTCCAGTGGATACAGCTGCAGCACAGCTTCGGCATCTATGGCTCAGGGAACATCACAGAAGAGGGGCAGAAAGATTTTAAGGACCAGAGTACCAAGAAGTCTGCTGTGAGACTGCCTCTCCTAAAAACGGCTGCCTAAACAGCATCTGAACAATGGCAATATCATCAGATGAGCTAACTCAGAAGAGGAAAGATCTCATAGGGTCCCACCCCTAGACAAAGAACTACAGGCAACTAATGACTGCTGAGAGACAGGGAGAATTAGATTCTCCCAAGGATGTGCCTCCTGACTTGGTTACTCAATATTAGTTGGTCACCCCTGAAACCTTATATATCTAAACAACAAAAATGGACTCAACAGGTTGTATTTATGTATACATGCATATGTAACAATAATAATCAAAGAAAATGAGGCTGTCAATTTGAGAGTGAAGGGAAGGGGCTGGAGGGAAAAGGGGAAGTGATGTAACTATATTTTAAATAAAAGGTTAAAGATTAATCAATTAAAATCCAATATAAAGCTCCATAGCTTTAGAATGGCTACTCTAATTGTTTAGAAGTTCAGTGAGATGTAGACTTGGGTGTCGTTAGTTTCGGTGTATACAGTTTTTATTAGCAAATTCTTTATAATAAAGTTTTAACTATTAACAAATAAATAAAAGATTTAATCCTTTCAAAAAGGCAGGCTAATTTCTCTTACGGAGATCCAAAGTTCAGTTACTAGCACTCACTCTGGGTGACTCATATTGCCTACAACTCCAGCTCCAGGGGCATCTCATGCCTCTGGCTTCAGCCTCTAGGGACAGCTGAACTCACCTGCACATATCTAAAACACACACACATAATTGTAGCATGAGTCTTAAAAGTTCTTATTAGTAAAATCAAACCTCAGCCAGGTATTGGGGTGAACACTGGAAGATCAGAGAGACAGAACGAGCCACAGCTATCCTCACCTGGCAGATCCTCAGCTGGTCTTGCTTCCTCAGACTGGAGACCTTTGAGTCCTCATCTCCGAATGGGTCTCAGCTGAACTGCTGCTCAAAAGCCTGAATGCTTAACCAGGCCAAAATGCTTCTCCAGGCTAAATGCCTCTCAGGGGCAAATGCCTCTCTAGGGCAAATGCCTCTCTAGGGCAAATGCCTCTAGTTTCTGGTCCTCACGCCTTATATACCTTTCTGCTTTCTACTACCACTCCCTGGGATTAAAGGTGTGCTTTCTGGGATTAAAGGTGTGTATCACCACGCCTGGCCATTTCCAATGTGGCCTTGAACTCACAGAGATCCAGAGGGATTTCTGTCTCTGGAATGCTAGGATTAAAGGCGTGTGCCACCACTCCCTAACCTCATGTTTAACATTGTGGCTGTTCTGTCTCTGACCCCAGATAAGTTTATTAAGGTACACAATATTTTGGCGAACACAATACCACCACACATAATAAATAAACAGTAACAATTAAAATATGATACTGAATAATTTGGTTTCCTCCAAAGTTTTCTTGTTCCTCTCTCAATCATTATCACTCTTAACACACAGGCAAGCACTGAACTGACTGGTATTACTATAAATTAACTTCTTATTGATATGAATTTCATATAAACTGAGTCATACTATAAGCAATCTGAAGTGGCTGGCTGGTCTCTTCACCTCACTGTGCAAGGTGTTATTATTGTATTTTATTTCATTATTACTTCTTTGAGTATTATTAAAATTTTGTTATAGTCTCTTTTTTTTAAATCATACATTATTCAGTATTAATGACTTGCTACATATTTGGGGATAATCCAAACATTGTATTTTCTTCCTAACTCCTCTTTAAAATTTATTTTATTGTTATTAGACAGGGTTATATAAGGGCACAACACTCCACACCTTTTCCTCCTGTTAGTCCCCTCTGCTCCCCAGTTCCTCTCCTTTCTTGTCACTGCTATTTATATGATTTTATGAGACTATAAATTCTAAGACACACAAATGAGAGAAAACATGTGGTATTTGTCTTTCTCAGACTAGACTACCCTAATTGTCATCAGAGCACCCTCATCCAGTAACTGATGGAAGCAGGTACAGAGAGCCATAGCCAAGCACTGGGCTGAACTCAGGAATCCTGTTGAAGAGAGGGAAGAAGGACTGTAGAGCCAAGGGGGTCAAGGTCATCACAAGGGAACCCACAGAAACAACTAACCTGGGCTCATAGGAGCTCACAAACTCTGGACTGACAGCTAGGAAGCCTGCATGGGACAGACCTAGGCCCTCTACATATGTGTGACAGTTGTGTAGCTTGGTCTATTTGTGGGACTCCTAGCAGTGGGATCGGGGCCTGTCCTTGGCACTTGAGCTAGCTTTGGGGAACCTATTTCCCATACTGGGTTGCCTCCTCGCCCAGCCTTAATACAAAGGGAGGAGCTCAGTCCTACCTCAACTTGATACGCCATGCTTTGTTGACACCCACGGGAGGCCTGCCCCTTTCTGAACAGAAACAGAGGAGGAGTGGATGGGGGTCTGAAGGGAGGTGAGGGGGGCAGGGAACAAGAGGAGAGGAGGGAAGGGAAACTGAAGTCAGAATGTAAAATAAATAAAAAAATAATTAATAAAAAATTTACTTAATAAGATTAAAATGTGTATATTTGTATTGATATTTCATTGCTCATACTAATAACTTTCAACCCACACATGTATCACTTCTTTTTTTTTTTTTTGGTTTTTCAAGACAGGGTTTCTCTGTGTAGCTTTGCGCCTTTCCTGGAACTCACTTGGTAGCCCAGGCTGGCCTCGAACTCACAGAGATCCGCCTGCCTCTGCCTCCCGAGTGCTGGGATTAAAGACATGCGCCACCACCGCCCGGCATGTATCACTTCTTATTGACAGAATTTAAAATATGCTCTCTTTGTCAACAGATAGTATCATTTTACTGATCCATATTTGACTCATTTTTACAATTTTACATAATGTATTTGTGTATATGTGACTACATGAGTGTATATGCATGTATGTGTGTATTTGTATGTGTGTGTGTGTGTGTGTGTGTGTGTGTGTGTGTGTATGTGTGTGTGTCTGTGTGTGTGTGCAAGTGAACACTCATGTCCAAGTCCAGAGGCCAGAAGAGGGCATAAAATCCCTCAGAGCTGAGGTTACAGCCAAGTGTATCACTGGCTTGTAATGTGGGTACTTGAATCCAAATCTCAGTCCTCATGACTGCACAGCATGTGCTCTTAACTACCAAGCCAAATTGATTCATAGTCTATAGCTGTTAGAAACAGAAATCTAAAATCATCAATCACATCCACATTGGTTGATCATGTGGTTTAAAGTATAGCATTCTTTCTCCCTCTATTTTTTGACTAATTTTTCAAAAATTGTAATGTTTTCCTGATGAACTGCCCCTCTTATATTTCCCTGCTTATCTCTGTGTGTTCAAGTTTAGTTTGATACTTAGTTACTCCGGGTTTTACAATTTGTGTTTATGATATACATATTTCCAGTCACTTCACCTTGGAGCTCTTTATATTCATAACCTTTTGTTTTCCTGGCACATTAACCATACACTACACATAGTTGGTCTTGATTTGTTTTTTCTGTAGTGCCACATATTGAATCCGGGGCCTCATGTATGCTGGGGAAGCACTCTTGTCACTTAGCCTTACCTCTGGCATGCATCTTGCTTTTGAAGATGTCAGTCTGATAAGCAATACCTGATTATTAGTTTCAACTAAGACAACTATTGTTGTTGGAACTCATCTGCCATTTTGTTGTTTTGGTTTGCCTGTCTGGTTGGATCTGCCTGTTTTGGGTTCCACTTCTTTTTCTCTCCTGCCTTCTTTGGGTCCAATAAATACATTTTACACTTCTATTTAAATGTCTCCAAGACTTTCAGTTTAACTTTTAAGACTATTTTTTTTCCTTTGGTGGTTGCTGAACATTAATGTTAACATGTACTAAAAGCACTTCTGCTTAAATTTTGGGGAACAAGTTGATAATTCATTGTTGTAATTGAAATCATAGCACTTGGCTAGAGTTAGCTTACAACACATAACAATTAGTGTTAAGTAATTAGCCTTTGTCTTTAAATTTTTGCGTGGTGTTACTGGAACACCAAAGAAGAAAACTAAAGTAGAAATTAGTGTTAATTAACGCAGCATCAAACTGTTATAAAAATTAGTGTTTTTGAAGCATTATGATTTTTAAGTGGATCGCTGTATTACATGATAACTAAAAACTGTTCACATAAAAATGAGCAGAATTTACTGCTTAACTCTGCACCTCCCCTATCTTTCTGTCCCACTCCTTTCCCCTCCCCCTTCCACACAGTGTTTTTGAGACAAGGTCTCACGCAGCCCAGATTGATCTTGAACCTACTGTGTAGCTAAAGATAACCTCTAACTTGTGATCCTCTGACTTTTACCTCCCAGCTGCTGGGATTACAGAAATACCACACATAGTGTCATGATTGCTTTTCCATTGCTGTGATAAGACACCATGAGTAAAGCAAATTGTAGAAGAAAGAGTTTACTGGGGACCTGGCAGTCTCAGAGTGTTAGCGTCTATTACTATCATGGTTGGGAACATGGAAACAGGCAGCAAGAATGGCATTGGAGCAATGGCAATGGCTGAGAGCTCACATTCTGAACCACAAGTTGGAGGAAGAGAGTGCTACCTGGGAATGGCATGGGTTTTTGAAACCTCAAAGCCCATCCCCAGTGACACACCTCCACCAACAAGGCCACACCTCCTACTCCTTCCCACACAGTTCAGACAACTGGAGAGGAAGCATTTAAATATATGAGTCTGTTGGGGTGAGTTAGAGTGGGATTCTCATTTAAACCAGCACACATGGGTAACACACTGACATGACTTGTATATAAAACAAGTTTCTGAGATCACTCATAAGTGTCAGGTACCAAAATCCAATATAGAAGTTTCTTTCTTCTGGAAGGATATTTCCTAGTCCAGGAATAGGGCAGATAGATATAAAATTGGATTTAAAGAGAAAGTAGTTATTGATCAAGTGGACATGGTAGGGCATTTGAAAGCAGCTAATAGAAAATATATTTGCAGTGTCTTAAAGGGTACATAATATTTTATTCTATGTTCTACTAGAAGCAGAAATTCAGACTACAAATACCACCATAGAAGATAAAGGGCCATTACAATGTGAGTTGGTTTTATTTTTCTTTCCTCATGCCAGATAACAATTTTTCAAGCTATTAGGTGAAACAATGAAATCACAACTTTTAAGGTAAAAATGACTTTAAAATAGCAACTTCATTTAGTTCAACAAAGCAGAAAGAATAACCATGTTTACTAAAACAAATAAACTTGCCTACATCTTAAACTGACTAATTCTTACACACTACATTCAGAGGAGTTACAAGAGTAACAGAAACGATGCTTTCAGGTCCTTTGAATCCAAGAAGGCAGATGCGTTCTTCATGTGGAAATGGAACCAATTTTTCTTTGCCAACAATTAAAGTGTTTCAGGATAGTCACAGTCAAGACCAATGAGTGGATTCAGAGATACATATGCCATTCTTATTCTAAGGATTGGCCATGAAGAAATCGAACACTCAACCTTTGATAATCAGGTGAGTTCTGAGAAGGGGTGGCAATTTCAATAGTCCAGATGTAGTAAGAAATACAGTGGAGTCATTAGGCCATCTGAAGCAGAGTATCGGATTTTGATAGATTGATTGTTCTAGATTGAACTAAGGTCTTATATTTTCCCAGAAAGCATTATCTCTCTGATCTATAACCCCGGTCTTCTTTCTACTTTTTATTTCCATGCAAGTTATCACTAGTTTGTCCAGGCTGGCCTTGAACTCACTCTAGCCCAGGTATGCCTTGGTATGTGAACCTTTCTGTCTCATCCTCCTGACTAGCTGAGGCTACAGTTCTGTTCTTCTAGAGCTTCCATTAAAATGTATATATTTAGCAAGATTCCCTAGCCTAGTCTTTCTGATGTTCTATATTGATTGATGAAGTTTGATCACACCACTCTTTTACTGGAACCCGTGGGAATATTGAACCCCGGGACCTAAGCTCAGATATTAAAATTGAATTGGGACAGTCCCAACATAGAATATTTGTAATTTTGTAAATCAAAATAAAAAAAGATTAGCAAACAACAACATGAACTCATTATAAGGAAAGAGATGAGAACCACAACTCTTTAAAATAGTTGAGGAGAGACAGCCTTAATACTGGGGCAGTCTCAAAACATTCAAAGCATAAGAAGTGCTCACTGTTACACTAGATATGTGCTCAGAATAGAGTTGGGGCTAGCATGAAAAGTAGCCAAACAAAGCCAGAGATAAAACAAAATGCCAAGATATTTTACAGTGTTCCAAACAGAAGGTGATAGATAGTCAATAGCCTGTCAAAAGCAAATAACAGCCTCCCTTTGCTTCTGAGACTGTGATCTCCACAAAGGAAGTAGATGAAAAACACAAGGCAGCACAAACACAGCGCAAGACATGTTGCTTTGATGATTTATGTATGAGAGACAAAAAATAATTTGACTGGAGGATAAATGTAATAGTAGATGCTTGATCTGCCACAACAGACTAAACAAAAAATAGGATCTCAGAAGCAGTTTTGTGTAAGTCAGGATCCTGCTCTAACATTTATTTTCAGACAAAACTTTAGGATTAAGCTCAGAAATAGGAAACTGAACACAAGAGAACTTGAGTTTCACCAGCCAGGGAAGCATCAAAGCTCATCTCTGTTAGCTTTTTACAACCTTTCACTCTAGAGACATTCACTCCTGAATTAAACTTCATCAACATGCTGAGATGTAGCAATTGCATCATCTCTTAGGGCAGACACCACCCTCTGACTTAGAAAAGTCAGCCTCTGTGCTCCAGAGATAGGACATTTATAGCAATGAGAAGGAATGGCAGTCTTGGCCTTTTATTCTACACCAGGATTGTGGATAAGGCTGACTTTAAATAGTAGCAATTAAAAATGTATGCTTAAACATTTTAAAAAAGAAACTCAACTCAGTCAAATGGAAAAACCTTTAAGGCAATCAATAAAGAATACAGTTTTGGTACTTTAATAGTTCTGATGACAAATCTAAAATAATGAAATCTGTTTAGGGTTATGAAGCTTGAAATAATTTTCACAATTGCATTATAGCAGAAAATCACCATTAGGATAGCTAAGTTTAGTTTAATTCTAGTCAAAAATGTTATGTTTCAATTAAAAATAATATTCAGCTAGCAAACTTCTTCTGTGTCCTGGATAACTGTCTTCAGTTTGTATCCTGAAGACATTTACATTTCTAATTAGGTGGTGAGTTCCATTTGAAGGCAGCCTATTCAAATGTCAGAAAGGCCATTAGTAGTCATGGCTGCTAATATATACAGTTCAGACATTCTTAAAAGATAAAATTCTTCTAATAAACCATCCCTGGAATCTGAAAATCCGAAAGACTTTTTGCTTCAAGTGTATATAACCATTATCCACATATTTATGAATTCTAAGAACACATAAATCTGGGTTCCCTTGCCAAGTGAGTTCTACAAGAATTTCTAGAGAAGCCAAGAACTTTAAATTAAATTAGGCTGAAAGAACTTTAAATTAAATTTTGGACATGTTACAAGATATATCTGGGTTTTGGAGATTGGAGACCACTGACTGTGATGCAATTGGGTTCCATAGGAGCCTAATGCATGGCACTTTCAGCAGAACAGATGAAATGGAAACTAGTGTGTGACTGTTTCAATTTTAAACATTAGCAAGTGTAATCAATCATTATAGAAAAGAAATACAATGAAGTGGGTGTAAGTAAAACAGCTTATGGTTGCCATTCCTTAGGTTCAGGTCAGGTGTAAGTAAAACAGCTTATTGTTGGCATTCCTTAGGTCAAACATAAGAGATTAGTATTGTGAGAAAGAATCAATTTTATAAAGCCATTACTCATAGAGAGTCTCCTACATAGATCGTCATCTCTACTCTGCCCCAAAGAACTCTAGTAACCTATTTTGTTTGTTTGTTTTTATTCTGTTTCTGTTTTCCTTTTTGTGGTGTTGGGGATTAAAACTGGGGTCTCCATTTCTGCTAGACAATCTAACTTTCTGTATTACTTTGAAGATATTTATGTTATTGTTTTTAATTATGTGTATAAAAGTGTGGGTGCCAAGAGGGACCAGAGGTGTCAGATCCCCTGAGCTGGCTTTACAAGCAGTTTTGAGCCTGCTGAGGTGGGTTCTGGGAACTGAACTCTGATGCTCCTAAGTGCTTTTTGTTTCTCTATGGCGCTAGGGCTCAAAGCCAAGGCCTTTGAAAGTTTATCAAGCTCTGTCTGCAGCCAAGCATTCTTAGAAGAGATACGACTAGATTCAGCTCTGATTGGTATATGGCAAGGGCACTTGAAACAATCTGAGGTGTGGAAAATGTTCATACTCATTGTGATTATTTTGGAATTCTTATGGCTCCCTGTCTTATCCATCATCTAAATACTATTTCAAAATGCAACAACTCCTTGTCAAGTGTACTTCAAATGCAACATTTTTTTATTATGTGGTTTATTTAACTCCCCTCTCACCACCATCACAGTCTATTTCTAATGCACAGTTCAAGAACATATTTTGTTGTGTGATCCTTTAATGCTTTAAATAAAACTAAGATGTTACTGGGAATAATTGGTAATATGTTAGGGATCTACTTTCAATGTGAATTCTACAAAAATTAATTCTGTGAGAGGCTACTTGTAAGACAATTTTATAGCCAAATACTGGAGAAATGCTAGACAGAATATCTTCACAATCATCTTGAAGATTCTTTTGAGGACATATTCACTGAAGTAAAGAATTTATTTAACAATCACCCATTATTATAAGCTTCAAGCCTGCAACAATGCTTGGTATAGCAAGCACTCAGAAGATATGATTAAATGGATGAGTGAGTGAACCAAGGTTGTAAACAATTCTTCACTGAAGAAACTGTAATAATCATCCACTCAGAGGATCTCATACTTATTAACGAAAGATCACAGGAATCATTTTTTCCCTATTAACACTATAGAATCTTCTAAATGGGTTAAAATTAAACAAGCAAGCAAACAGAATAACAAAGAAAGAAAAATACAACAAACATGTAACTTCAACTTGTGTTAAGAATTTTAACATCACAAATATAACAGAAAACCCAGCAGTATCTTGGGAATGCCTTCCTTACATAGAGAGAGGACTTCAGAAGCTGTGTGAATGAACACCCCAATTCACAGAATACAACATCTCCTCATTCCTGAAAGTGGGGTGACCTGATATTAGGACTTAGGATCAAAAGATACTTATCAACATCCTTCTCTTGAAAATCTTGAATTGGGGAGTTGCTAACATCTTTTGTAACCTGTGATTTTAGTTTTTTACAACTGTAACTCACAAGGGCCATCTACAAATATACTCATTTACTGATTTAATGCAATAATGAATAAGAAATTAATGCATCAAAATATGATGGGCAAGTATGAAACGGTGGACAACTGGTGCAATGACACTTATAGAGAAATCAAGCTGTTGTTCTTTTAGATGGGTTGGTGTAAACTCTAGGATGTGCATACACATAAGCATTGATCTGAGAATGCACAGACCATTGGTTATTTAATACAGATTGATGGTTTAGGAACGATTTTCTACAATTACAAGGGAAATAGCCTCAACTACATCCTCTATCAATCATCTATCTATCTATCTATCTATCTATCTATCTATCTATCTTATCAACATCTATCTACTTATCTATCTATCTATCTATCTATCTATCT
>CABHPP010133249.1:5023-30110 GCA_902168425.1 Peromyscus attwateri
TTTTTTTTCTTATTTTCACAATTATTTGGATTTGATGAATTTCTTTTTCAATTACATATACATTTGTAAATTGGTTTACTCATTTTTAAAAATAAAGGATGTGTAAATTTTGAGATTATATATAATGCATAGTGAGTTTGGATTTAATTGACATCATAACAGTATCAATTCTTAATACATTAAGTATTAATATCAAGTAAACATGTGACAACTCCCATATATTATATAGAATTTAATATACAACTTCCATATATATTTTTCAGCAATGATTTATGTTCAAGTTTTAGTATACACAGTGTCTCAGTTACTTTTGTAACTCATGTGATAAAATAACATAAAAATAAAGTCAGGAACAAGGGCTATATTTTAGTTTGCAGTTTGAGTACAGTGTCATGACAAGGGAGAACAGAAGAGCAGGACTTGAAGTAGCTTGTGGTATTCCATTCATAGTTAGAAAGAAAAGAACACTGAATGCTCGTACCAAGCATATGCTCTCCTTTTCTGTATAGTCCAGGATCCTAGCCTGGGAATTACATCAATCAGAGTCGGGAGGTCGATCCTCCCCAGTTAACATATTCAGGATAATCACTCACATGTATACCCAAAGACTAACTTAAACTAAGTACTCTGTCAAGGGAATGCCCAGAAAGCTTGTCTTCTAGATGAATCTAGATCCTGTGAAGTTGACCATTAACACTGTCACCTGCCTTCCATTTATTTCAAGAACAGGAATTTTTAGGAGCTAGTGTTAAAAGAAAATTTTATAGAGTTTCTGTTTTTGTATCATGTGATGGCCTGGAGTTCATTATCCTCCTGCTTCAATCCTCCTTGTGCTGAGATTATAGGGGTGTGTCATCATACCCAGTTATAACCACCTTCTTAATTTCCACTTGAGATTTTTTCAGTGTATATAGAAATATTTCTAATATAATTTTGCTGATTTTCTTAGGTCTATTTGCTGTGTGTGTGTGTGTGTGTGTGTGTGTGTGTGTGTGTGTGTGTGTGTTGGTAAATGTATTAGATATAGGATCATCTTATCAGTGGATACAGATGGTCTGATATCTCCCTTTCTTATTTGAATTCCCCATATTTCTTTTTCTTGTGCAATAGCTCTGGTTAATAATTTCCATGACAACAATGAACATCAGAAGGACAATTAAGCCTCTCTGTCTAGTCTCTGATTCTGCAAGAAATATTTCTAATTTTATCGTTGTCTATGATATTTTAGCTGTTTCACAGTATTTGCCACATTATTTCACACAGTATTTTACCATAGTATATCACACAGTATTTATTTATTTCAGTGCCACTCATATATTTGGATACTGATTTTATTTTCCTAGGATTCTTGGATATATTTATCATAAGGATGTGTTAGAATTTTTTAAGTTCCTGTTCTGCCACTTTAAAGAATTACCTAAATTTTACCTTGGTTTTATTAATATAACATATTATTTTGATTGATTCTTTATACCAGACTGAACTAGCATGATAAATACAGTTTCATCATGGTATGTAATACTTTCAAAAGTATTTTTCTGAAGATTTTGAATTGATGAGCATCATAAAAATCTAAATATTATACTATTTATTATCACAAAAGATATATTAACTTGAATTTACTTTTTTGTAGTGTGTTTATCTGGTTTCATTTCCAAATTAATGCTGGTCTTATATAACAATTTGGGGAAAAATACCTTTTAATAGGATTTTTTGAGGACAGAAAACTTTCAAAAGAATTGACATAAGATGAGAGATCCTGAATTTAAAAAGAAGAGAAAATAAGGAATAGACTTGAATTCATTGGCACAGGAAAGAACTTTTTGAAAAGGATTCCAATAGCTCTGGCATTAAAACTGACAACACATTGGACCTTGTGAAGTGAAAATGCTTCTTTACAGCAAAGGATGCCATCATTTGAACAAAGAAACAGCCTACAGAAAATAAGTTTACCAGTTATCTACCCAACAGAAGGTTAGATCTAGAATGTACGACGAACTCAAAAGACAACATTGAGAAAACAAATAACCTGATTATAAAAATGTGATTTAGAATTATCAGAGAGTTCTCAAAACATCAGACACAAATGCCTGAGAAACGCTATTAAAATGTTCAGTATCCTTAGACATCGTAGAAAAGCAAGTTAAAACTACTTTGAGATTTCATGTTTTCCCAAACAGAATGGCCACGACCAATAAAACAAATGGTTGGGGTGTATTGTATGAGAGAAGAATCTATTTTCAGTAAATAAATAACAATAAATAAGTAAATAAACAAACAAATGACAGCAGATGCTGGAGAGGATGTAGGAAAGGGAAAACACGTATTCATTGTTGGTGGAAGTGTATAATGTATTGTAGAAATCAATGTGGAGGTCCCTCAAAAGATGATAATAGATCTACAACAATATGTAACTATAACACTCTTGAGCATAAAACCAAAGGACTCTGCATATTACTGCAGAGATACTAGCTCGTACAGGATCATTGTTTCTTTGTTCACAATAGACATTATTTGAAACCCTCCTCCATGCCAATCAATGCATAATGGATAAGAAAATGTGATACCTTTATACCATGCAATGCTGTTCAGGATATAAAATTGTGAAATTTGCAGGTAAATTGATAGATCTAGAAACAAGCATCATGACTGATGTAACCCAGACCCAGAAAGATAAAGATTGTATGTTTATGTTTTCTCTTATATGTGGATGTTAGCTTTTAAGTTTTAGATATGTGTTCCATTCAGAATATCAACGGAGATTAGGTAGATGGCAGAATACCAGTGGGGGAAAGGGGAGTTTTCAAAAAAAGGGAAACAGAATATAGTGTTATCATCAAGGGGCAAAGGGAAATTATAATAGAGGGATTAAATGGGGAGGGCAGAATAGAGGAGATAAAACTGGCAGCAATAACTAATACCATTGACCACTGGAAAAGCATATTGAAACCTACTACTGTAGAAACTGCATAAAGTATATGCTTTTTAAAAGGAATTTAAGTGGAATTAACGTATATTGGAGGAGACAAAGCCAAAATCTATGTTTCAATGTAGCCTATATCCAATAATATTGAGATAACAGAACTTCTATCTCATAATATGTATGTATGAAGCTAAAAGCAGAGAATTAAAAGCAATGTCTGTGAGTCACATATTTATATTAACACTGTGCTATTTGGGATTATAATAATACAGGGTTGATTTTCCATCACAAGGGCATTAGAGAAAGACTTACTGAAAAAAAATGAAGCCTTGAATACTCTTTAGTTATTTTACGAATGTCAAAGAAAATGGAAAGGGCTCCTCACTCTGGATAATGTCTTTGATTTCAATGAAAATTGTATAGGTGGCAGATTTAGAAACACGTGACAATACTTTAAAATCAGGAGCTAGAAACTGTATAATGGCCAGTGGACTAGAAAGGCAATTAGAATATTTTGCCCCATAAGGAACTTTAGTGAAAGCTAAATTTTCACCTTGTGTCTTGAATGGAGTCAGTCAAATAAAATATTGTTTAAGCTTACTCAGAAAAATTCTGGGGCTGATGAACAGAAACATGGATTGAGTCAATACAGACAGGAAATTAGACTCCCATTAAGTTTCCAAACCTAAGCCAACTTTCAGAATAATTGCTCCATTATTGAAGAGGTTGAATCCTTTTGAAGATGAATACACCAATGCTGTTAAAATTATAGAAAATATATTTTCAAACACATCTTCCACCAATTACTCTTAACCCTAAATCTATAATACAGTTCTACCTAGTAAAAAAAGAAATACCTGCTATATTTTATAGAATCATTGCTTTATTAGTCCTTTAAAACCTCTATGAAACAACTATTTTTGGATTAAACTCAGACCAGATGTTGAGTAGATAGAATATGATTTTAGAGCTTCTACTTGCTTTTATCAGAAAAATCCTTTTCCACACAAATCCTTTCCCACACATGCCAAAATATCCATATGCTCTGCTGATGTCTGAAAGATAATGTGTCAGTTATTTAAGAAAAGTAGCAAGCACAACTGCATGTCCTTGTTTTAACTGAAGTATAGAACAAAAGCAATATTTGCCAATGTTGAAATAATAGTAATGAACTATCCACTTGCCTAAAACAAAGCACAATCCCAATTCTTGGTATAATGACTTTCAGAGAATCATTAAGAGGAAAGAAAACATCATATTACCTAGAAGACTGAACAAAAAAAGTAATGCCTCATGTTTATTCTGTTGATTTTCTCAACATGGTTTCACCACATAGAAAGGGATCTATGGCAGAGTCCTGGCATACTCCTATATTTGAAAATATGAAGCTAAGGCAGCAATGGAAATATAGACTATAGATGTTTTTATGCAGAAATCAATGGAGGAGAGAGAAGTTTCAAAAAGAAAAAAACTCTTGTATAACACACAGAAAGCATCTAAGAGTACACACTTATGAAATAAAAGGAGTAAAAGACATAATGTAAAGAATCACAAGATACAGGCAGAGGAAATAGCATCCAAATCTCATAGAAGTTAAGAAATAATTGTTGGTTCCACCAAAAATATATTACATATTTTATGTATAATAGAGTATGTAGAGAAGAGAGAAACATGATATTTCATAGAAGGCAATTCATTATCCTACACTAAATACTTATATGGTCCAGGCAAATAAATTTGAAAACTAGGTCAAAATTAATATTACTGTTAACAAAAAACAAAAAAAAATGGTGGCCAAGAGCAAAGGTCAGGAAAATATAAACAAAAGAATCTAGCACTTAATAGGGAAATTTTCTCATTACATGGAATAGAATAAAGGCATGTAAATAAACATGGTACTCTGATTCACATTGAAAGTTTAAAGTTATTTAATCAAGATAGACCTAGAATCAATATGTAATACAGAATTAAAAGTGTGGATATTACACTGATTACAATATTTTATAGGTGTTAAATATCAGATTTAAACAGATGACTTCAAAGTAATATTAATTGAACTTCTGAAGATAAAAAAAAATGGTAAAATAGGAGGGAAAAACCTCATTGGGTATGATGAATGGCACACCAGAGAAAACGTAGAAAAATAACCTGAACCACTTATAAAAATAATAATATTCATAAAAGATTCAGGAGAATAGGTCTCTTTGCAAAACAAAACACAGGAAAAATAATTAAAATTTTGAACAGCTTTTATGAACCGTGTGAAAACTGAAGCAAGCCTTTCCATGATATCAGATTTGAGACAGGATACTATCCAGGACAACATAACAAAGAGCAATGATAGTTAAAAATATCTGTGTTTAGACTTTTATAAAAAATATGCTAAGTCAAGTCAATTTGTTGTATAATCCCCAAATGTGGGAACCATCAGTAAACTGCGTATGCACATCATAAGTAATTGCTCAAATAAATGAGAAAGGGTTGTTAAAGCAATAAGAAAAAAGGTAAATAGTGTGCAGAGGAACAAAGACAGCAGTCTATTGTCAGGGACAAAGCAAGTCAGAATGCTGTGGTACTGCAAATTTAAAACAGTAGAAACAAAAAGAATTTTACTAAGATGGAAATTCTCAACCCAGTGAAAGTAGCATAGGTTCATAGGCAAAAAGTAATGAACTTTGACCTAAATGATTTATTTATAGCAAGGAAATTCTTATAAAATATAAAATATTTTTAAAACATAAAGTGAAAAAATATAAAACACATTGAATATAGTTTAATGGCTTAAGTTCTGGAAAAGTCTTTAGAAACGATGCCCAAAGCATGGCCTAAAAGAAGATGTTACAATCTGGCCTTCATTAATATCGTGTGTGTGTGTGTGTGTGTGTGTGTGTGTGTGTGTGTGTGTGTGTGTGTGTATGTGTGTGTGTGTGTGTGTGTGTGTGTGTGTGTGTGTGTGTGTGTGTGTGTGTGTATGTATGTGTGTGTGTGTGTGTGTGTGTGTGTGTGTGTGTGTGTATGTGTGTGTGTGTGTGTGTATGTATGTGTGTGTGTGTGTGTGTGTGTGTGTGTGTGTGTGTGTAAGATGTGGAAGATGGAGAGCATCATATTCTGGTCATAAAGATAAAATTCCAAAGAACTGTATACAGTATGTGATAAACTGACCACTTTTCTAAAAATAAAAATGAAGTAAAATATTGCAGTTGTACAAAAGTGTTGAAATTTAAATAAGTCTTGTAGTTTAGTCAAAAATATAGTCATGGAAATACACTAACTTTCACAATAAAATATCAAAATATTGCAGGAACATGGACAATGATAATTCAGGCAATTTCTACAATTTTACCCTATTTTTTAAAATTTATTTATAAATTTTCGTTTCTAATTAGAATAGTACATCATTTCCTCCCTCCAACTCCTATGTCTTTTTCCGACTTCATTCCGTCTCAAATTCATCAACTCTTTTTCATTAACTTTCATTGTTACAAATCTATCTAAATGCACAAGTACATGAATGTAACCTGCTGAATCTGTTCAGTTTTGCTTTTATGTATATGCTTCTGGGGCTAGCCAGTTGGTTTCGGATGACTAACTAGGGGACTCATCCTTAGGAAAGATTAGACCTCTTTAATCAGCAGCCATTAATTCCTTATAGCCCTTCATCTAAGGTTTGAACTCCGTGAGATTTCCCCCGTCCATACTTGGATGTCAACTGGTGCTGGAAAGATTTAGATCTTGTTTAGACATCCATATTTTTGAGATTTCATGGGCATATAGGTGCCCTGTGATTTTTAGAAGATAGTTTTGCCTCAGATTTCCTGGTCCTCTGGCTCTTATAATCTTTCACACCGTTTTCCATGATGTTCCCTCAGCCTTAGGTGGAGGATCTGTGTTGTACATTTATCAGTTGTGCCTGGGAACCCCAAGGTTGTGACTTTCTGAATGGTCTTCTTCTGCTATAGAGAGCTTCCTGGATGAGGCGTGAGAGCCACACTAATCTAATTAGTAGCTTCTAATTAGTTCTATGTTCCTAATCTGTGTGGTGATATTGTGTTCCCCAATATTTGTGCACCCTAATAAATTTATCTGGGGTCAGAGAACAGAACAGCCACTAGACAGACATAGAGGCCAGAAATGGTGGCATTCACACCTTTAATCCTAGCCTTCTGGAGGCAGAGATCCATCTGGATCTCTGTAAGTTCAAAGCCACCCTGGAAATAGGCAGGCATAGTGACTCACGCCTTTAATCCCAGGAAGTAATGGCAGAAAGCAGAAAGGTATATAAAGCATGAAAACCAGGAACTAGGTGGGTTAAGCTTTTGAGCTTTTGAGCAACAGTTCAGCTGAGAGCCATTCAGATGAAGACTCAGAGACTTCCAGTCTGAGGAAACAGGATCAGCTGAGGAATTGGCAAGGTGAGGTGACTGTGGCTTGTTCTGCTTCTCTGATCTTCCAGTATTCACCCTAATACCTGGCTCCAGGTTTATTTTCATTAATAAGGCCTTTTAAGATTCGTGCTACATTTCTGAGTACAATTGTTATAATAGCTTAAAAATACAAAACATTCTAGATAGCCCTGACAAATATCTAAACCTGTGTACCAAGGGGCAGAAAGCACTTTTAAGATAAATTAAGTATCTAAAAATAAAAAAGTAAACCTTATTCAGAGATGAGAAAATTCAATTAATCTGTTAATTCTCCCAAATTGTTCATTAGGTAACATTCTAAGCCAATCAAAATCTCAAACTGAGTTTGTCTGAAAATTGAAAGCTTTTTCAATTTTCTTTTACATCTATGTTCAAATCTAAGGGTCAGAAACAGTAAAAGCAACTTAAATACCAAAAAGACAAACATAGAGACCTAACACTGCCTGATTACAAAGCTGATGATAAATCCTGTCAACAGAGACACAAAATCTCTTCAATGATAAAAGATACTCTCTTCAAAATGCAGTGTGCATCAAGTTCAAAATGCAGTGTGCATCAAGTCCAGTAGCCACTGTAGAGCAAAGATAGATCCAGATACCAACCACCATGTATGAAAAACAACAAAATGTGTCACAATCCATGAAAACCTAATATCTACAATTTCTACAACAAAATTTGGAAGAGAATGTAGAACCCTGCCCTGGAAATTTTTTCTTTGCTTTGAATTAAAAGACAAAATCGATATATGAAAAAAAAATGATAATTCATGTTCAACATGAAAACCCTAGGATCAGCAAAAGCCACTCTTGAAATTATGTAGATGATGACTTACATCCTAAATAGTTTTAAGATCTATCAAATTACAATAATAGGGAATTAACTACTTGATACCTACCACCATTAAATAGACAATTCACCAAAGAAGCTGTGTGGAAAGAGTAGGCATGCGAAGAATGCTCACTAAAGAGGCATTTATGAAAATCATAATTAGACTGGATTGTATACATACTACTACAGCTAAGCTTTGGCACAGTTATAATTCTAACTATTGATGAACATGGGGGACAAGAACACTCATGTGTTGCTGGTTAAAACACAGAATAATGTAATAAGCTTAGAAAATGAGGGCATGTACCTAAACAAGGATGTATTTTAAAATACTGATAGAAGTTTTACTTGCAATAACACAAATCTCAAAAAAAAATACGAATATTACTCCTGGGTAAAGAGGTAAATAATTTCTGATGTATTCACGTGGTTAGCTATTATCTAGTGATGAGTCAGATTACATTCCTAATACAGATACAAAATGCATATACATCTACAGAACAACTATGCTGAATTTTAGAATGTAGGCAACAGTGCTGTGTTTTCTCCGAGGATAATTAATCTATGATATCCATACTTTCAGTTTTGAAGTAGTTACATTATTAGGCATGTAGCATGTGGAAGTAGCAAGTAGCATACAGACAGGATGACAGATAATACCATCAGATAGAGTACCTACAGTCTAATGCAGAAAAGGCTGGAGTAACTGAATTGAAAGAGTGAGCAGAGGCCTCAGAGTCCGATCAAGGCTTACACCATCCAACAGAACCAACTAGGAAATCCTCTGACTGGCACTGAAGTTAATGATTTAGCATCTGCTCCGTGGGTGAGCTGGGGCCTGTCCTTCCCACCATAGTGTTTTTTATGTCAGGGGACAAACAACAGCCCTTTTCTGCTGGAATGGCTTGCCTTCTAGCAGTTCTCAAGGATGCAGTGCTTTTACTCTAGTTACTTATTCTTTCTAGTCTCAAGAAAATGATCTTTTGATTCTTGGGGCTGTTTCGCTGTTCCTTTTTCTCCCTGTCACTGGACCAACAGCTCCGAGATTCCTGAGACAAAGAGCCTTCATGGAGTACATTTCGAGATTCATATGCTTGTATCTGAAGTAGAGGATGAAAACCCTGTATCCAGAGCCTCATTCTCATTAATCTTCGACAGTAGCTGGACATTCATATACATACTGTATATTCTAGTAGCTTTGTTCAACCACATGCTTTCTGCCACCGTGTTCTGGCCCGTTACAAGCCCAGAGCAACAGAGACCTAGATCATGGACTGGAACCTTAGAAACCATGAGTCAAAACAAGCCTGTTCTTTTTGTGAGTTGATTATGTCAAGAACTTCTTTTGGCAGTGAGAAGGTGCCTAAACTGGAAATCTGTGCCCTTGTTAATTATCCTAACACTGTTTCTTCCCAACTTATGTTGTCAATTAAATAACAAAGATAAGGAAATTTAAACCAAAACTTTCACCTCTCACCAGAAATATAGTCCTTATGTTTTACTTACTAGTCTTCCTTCTCCATTACAGTGGCAAAATGCCTCTTTTTTAGTTTTCTTGTTTTATAAAATTAATTAACAGGGTCAAAGTCCAAAAGACAATATTCTGACAATGTGATACTGACAATAAGATAATCACCTCTGCTATCCTTGTAATGTATTTAGACCAATATTTGCAAGGCTAACATAACACAAGGCAAAAAAAAAGTAACTGAAGAGCATGAGTATTGACCAATAAACTAAAGTCATGCTAATGATTGAGTTCAAAGCAATATTTCATTTGAATTTAATTGGAAGACAGTTTTATCTTCTATGTAAGAATGTCTCTAGCAGATTATTTTCATTCTAACATGATTAACTTTCTTTCCAGATTTGTTTCAAGTCCCTACGTGATCAGCCCTCTTAGGCAATGAGTGTGCCTTGGTGGCTTTTAGTTGGAAATTATTGAAATTAATTCCAGTTGGAGTAATTAGAGGGTTCCTTACTGGAAGGATGACACAAAGGTAACAAACTGTACTAAGGGCCCAATAAATCAGCCTGAGAAAGCTAAGATCATAGGAATGTATAGTGGTATTTTATTTGTACTGAAATGTGATTTTATTTGTACGTTAATAAATAATGTTGCCTAGGGGTCAGAGCTATTTGCAAGCCATAGTGAAAGCCGGTTGTGGTGGTGCACGCCGGTAGGATTTGCTGAAGGAGGCTCACGCCTTTAACCCCAGCACTTGGTAGGCAGAACTAGGTAGATCTCTGTGTGTTCAAAGGATACAGCCAGCATTGGAGACACACAACTTTAATCTCAATACCACCCATAGAAGACCTGGAGTGACCTACAGAAAGGCAGTGACGAGACGGTCATGCGATTGGGTTTACAACCAATGAGAAGGCAGAACAGGAAGTCTTTATAAAGACAAACACATAGGAAGTAGCCCTTTTCGGAGAGGTCTCTTGGCTGAAGAGGCTAGCTGTAGCAGGCGGGTAAGGCTCTTAGCTCTGACCTCTTGGGCTTTTATCTTTACATTGGCTCTGTGTTTCTTATTTAATAAGACGGTTGGTTACATCTACAGGAATGTCTTGCAAAAAAATAAATAAATAAAATCTGGAACACAGCTTCTCATGCTAGGCAATGAAAGTATCTATGGAGCAGTTTCCACATCGTCACAGATACAATGCAGCAAGGAAGACATTTTTATTCTAGTGTCACTATTTTCAGTGTACTGGAGACTCTGCCAGGGAACATCCATCACTTATGGGACACATTTTAAACTGTTTCTGTCTTATCTTGGTTACTAACAGACACACATTCACTCCAGCTTCGTGCTAGACAGCAACACGTTACTGGCTTAGCTTTACACAAGTTTGGGAAGTGAGATGGCAAAGTCTGAAAAAAAAAAAAGCAGAAAGTTCTCTATTATGGGATAAAGAAATTTCCATTGCTTCTTGCCGTTTTAGTTACCTAGGGTTCATATATATGCTTTTATTTCTTTATAATTTCATACAAATGCACTGCATACTGCCACAAACACACTGGTCTAACCTACAAGTAATAGGTAATTGCCTCTGTTCAGGGCATATTGTCAATTCAGAATTCTTCATATTACAACAGAAGTATCAAGGCAGAGCTTCTTCTTTAATGGTCAGGGAAGGCCCAGGAGATGACTCCGTGAGTAGTGGACCTTGTTGCCAGGCCTCACGATTTGAGTTGTATCCCTCAGAATGTACATGAAGGAAGGAAGCACAGATTCTTGTAAATTGTCCTCTAACCTCTGCACATGTGCCTTGGCACACAAACACCAACCCACATACCCATAAAATAAATGTAAACAATTCTTTAAACTAAAAAAATCTATAAAGGTCAGTAGCTATTTCAGCAAGAAATGAGGAATGGTTAAATTATATGAAAATTCATAAACTGTGAAAGTGAAGAGAAAATATGGATAGTATGTCATTTCTGAAAACGAAAACATTTTTTTCCATTATGATTGAGATTTTAAAGTAGAATGAATTTATCCAAATTCCCAGCTGCTAAGACATATGACCAGTTTCCAAACCTGAATCTCCATGGAGTATTGCTATTGGGTTATACAGAGAATTCCAACCAGAGTTTAGTCCCTCCGGTATTTTCTGCAACTTGTTTGGCTCATCTGTCTCAGTATCCTGAGGATGAAGTTTCTGAAATTTTATTTTTGTGTGTGTGTGTGTATGGTTCCAGTGCTCCCTTATGCTTTCTAACTCATCCACTGTATTTTCAGAAATTCGTGTATGCAAATTTTATGTAAATGTTATATGTACCAACCCACAGATTATGTGATGATTCTCTTTGATGTTGGGGCTTCTCTTATAGCCTTCTCAGCCCTCCACCACCTCTCCCTTGGCTTCCTCCCAAGTGAGATACAGAACCATTTCTCTCACAGTCTTACACGTTACACTCCGAGTCATCACTCTTTTCCACTTCTTCCTACGGGGACAAATGCCCCTGTCTTACATTTCTTAACTGCGGTGGAAACATGATGCCGTCAGGGCTGGCTGAAAACATCATCTAGAAGGACACTTAGAATGCCATAGTTCTAAGGGCAGAATACACATTTACCTGAGCTGATATTTTCTTAATATCGTGTCAACTAGTTTATCATAACATGCTATTATCTGTCCTGGAGAGATGACGCGGTGACTAAGAGCACTGGCTGCTCTTCCAGGTGACTAGGGTTCAATCCCCAGGACCCATATCATGATTTGCAATGGTCCCTATCTCCAGTCCCAGGAGTCTGATGCCCTCTTCCAGCCTCTATGGGTATTGCACATGCATGGTACTTACACATATGTGTGCAGGCAACACTCCCAGACACATAGGAAGTTATTATTTTATAGCTACACATGCTTATAAAAATGATGGTGATACACTGCTTCAATTTTCTTCCATAAGCGTAAGGGAACATGGAAGGAGAGTGTTCATGAGTAGGGATCATGTTTGAAGATTATTATTATTGCTGTTTAACTTCAAATATTTTCCCATTTCCATTTCTAAGGATAATGGGAATGCTTAATGTTCACTGACTCTCTTAAGTCAAAAATACACACATCTGGGGCTAGGGAAATGGTTCAGCAGGTAAAGAACTCGTTATACAAACAAGAAGGATGGAAACTGGATGTCTTAAATCCACATAGAATGAGTGGGCATGCCTATCTTCCCGTATTACCAGCACTTGGGGGGAGACAAGGTACCCACAAAGCAAGCAGGCTAATCACTCAAGCAAAAACAGAAATATCCAGGTTCAGAAAAGACCCTACCTCAATGTTTAAGATGAAAGGTAATAAAAGAAAAGACAAATACAAATCTTGGGCTTCCGAAGATGGTTTTTAACTTAAACCAAAATGAGTCTTAACTCTAAATATGTTATTTGCTATTTCTATGTGTAAATCACATTAGTAATATATTTATTCAGATAGAATTTGTATTGTTTAACTTAATAAATTTAATTGAACTAAATTTTAACTGAGTAGTATAAAAATGATATATAACTAATTTATATATGGATATATATGGAGAATTCCAACTTGTTTGGTTTATTATATATATCCACTATGATGTTCTGAAATATGTTTTCACTGTGAGATGAAGAATTATTTTCTGATTTATTTCACAAACTTCTTCAATTAATGCCCAGTATTTGGAATATTCAATTATTTCCAATATATGGCTTTTCTGACAAAAGAGCAACAGTTTTTATGAATACATTGCATGGTACAAATGTATTGCATGAATTGACAACTCAGGGAAATGTTTTAATGATCAAGAATTTAATTTTGTGAGATTCACTAAATTTATCTTCATACTAATTGTGTATCATTAATATTTAGGCCCCTCAGAATATCAAAAGGAAAAAATGAAACACACATGTACAAGGAATACAAAAACTGAGGAGAATTAAAGGTAGACTAATGGTCAGCACTGATAACTACAAGGATTGTTTCTGCATCCCACTTCCATTGCCCTGTGGCTTTCAAGTCTGACTGTGTAAAAAACTTTCCTCTTTTCTGTCTTTTGTTTGCATCCCATCATTGTTAAATGCTGAGTGAGAAAATTCGAACAATATTAAGCAGAAAAAATACACATGATTATATAATGCTTTTTAGCAATAGGCCACATAAGTTTCAGGTCCTGCCACATGTCATCTCTATGTATCTCTGTTTCTGTCCCATGACTTGTAAATGGAAAACAATTGTACTTATTCCATGGGCTTTAGGTTAAAGGACAAATGGTAGGTAGGGGCTAACTACTTTTATCTTTGGAAAAAGATGTTTTTCATTTACTTTATTAGCACTTTTTTATTTTAAAAGTTTTTGTCTTCATACATAAGATTAGTACTTGGAAAATAATAAAATATACAAAATGAAAGCCAAAGATTATCTTCTCTTTCAATATATTTCAACAAAAGCTTCTTAAAAGCATTATACAAGTTTTCATCTAAATGTGCATTTTATTTGTTAGAGACAACTGAATAAGCACCTAATTCTAATGTTTCTCTTTATGTTTTCAATTTATTTTCATCAAAGTATTAAATATGAGTGATATTTTAGTATGATTTAATGTAAATAAATAGCATTAGCATCATCTTCATGCTGAAAAAAACCTGAAACCATGTTTTTTTTTAATTATTTCATTAAATACACTGAGCAATTCTTTATTCTCATGTGTTTTCATACTAAGGTAGATAATGTGATATAGGATGTAATGTTTCCTGATAATTGGTCTGGTGTCCAGTTGTTTCATACTACTTACAGTGGTGTCCTGGTCAACACAGAGGAGATAAATCGTGAAAGGGGATTCTCCCATTTCATCAGTCTAAAACCCTGAGCCTGCAAAGGAAATCTTAAGTTGTTACCCATGCGTAAACAAACACCAAAAGAGTGTACTGCAGTACTAGGACAAAAATACTCTTTGCTCTTGATGTCAAGGGTCTATCTGAAGATAGTCTACAAATAAGTCCCAACAGGCAGCCAGTCTATAGCTAATATACTATTCAACCAGAAGGAGGTTTCAGTGTGGAAATTCAAGCTTAGGGCTCCTTCTATGCATTATTCATTGTAAATCAATAAACATCTGCCCTTGGCCTCCAAATGTAGGTTCTTGAGCCCCAGTGGGCACAATGGACAAGAAGCTGTATGCTCACTTTTTTCAAATTTGATGTAATTCAAGATGACACTCTTTTGTGTAGGACCTTTATTGAGAGTATATACACTATCTATGTATAATCATACTCAAACATTTTTGTTTCTGCAGAGCGCTTCCTCTATATTATTTGAAAAAATTTTAAATTACATTTTGATATGGAGATTAAAAAAGATTGGCATAGCTTTTTTTTTTAAATTCTGGTGTCATTTGACTCACAGAAGTGGAAGACTCACTCCAAATATGCTTCACAAACATTGGGAAGGTGATTCTTCTAATTACAAAATATATTTTAGAATGATAATTCCTAAGAAGGCTAACAAATGTTTCAAAGATTTTTATTTTTAAATCATGAATATGTATTTTATTAAAAGGAATGGTGTTACATTAGGTTAATGAACATTGTACACAATTTTAATGACCAGGCTCAGTTATCAAATTTATTCTGGATGAGAAGTTCAAAGTAGATCAATAAAATTTCTTCAAGTTAATATAAATGGCCATAAAGAAAGCGCCATCAGAGATTGCTTACTTCACATTATTTCTTTTTTGTTTCAGTAAATAATATTCACACAGTAAAAGACTGCTTATATACTCTCAATTTTACCTTCCTGGGGAAAATAGCTGTCACTTTTCAGTGGAACAATAATTCAAAGCATTTGTTCTGTAATCCAAAGGGCTATTGAAATTGACGGTAAACCTGAAATATAGGGCTGGGGAGATGGCTCAGTCAGCAACAGCATTTGCTGCTCTTCCACCAGACTTGACTCAGTTCCCAGCACTCATGTGGCATCCCACAACTGCCTGTAACTCCAACTCTAGAAGATCTAACACCTCTTTTGTCTTTTAGGTGCATCCATGTACATGTGCTCACACAACTGCACAGGCACAAAACCATGCACATAGTTAAAACTAAAAATATTTTAAAAGAAAGAAATATAATCTCACAGTAACCCTACAAATCTAACAATGTGCATCTCTCTCAAACACTGAAACCATAGTGTGCTCAATAAATCACAAGACAAGTCAATCAACCAAAATGTGTTGGGCCACAGTGAATACAAAGGTCATGTAAGTCTAATTTACATGAGAAAATTATAAAAAATGTGAAATAAAGACTTAGTGAGAATTTTTTTCATTTTTTAATTAAGAAATTTTGTTTCATTTTACACACCAATCAGAGACACCCCCCTTTCCTCCTCCTGCCCCCCAGCCTTCCCCCCCAACCTGCCCCCCTTTCTCTCCCACAAGAAGGCAAGGCCTCCCAGAGGGAGGCACATCCAGTAGAGGCAAAACTTGGTGAGAATTTATTCCTTATTTTCTTAATCATTTTATTGGCACCTGTTAAAATGATTAATGTAAATATTTCTTTGTACACATGTAAAAGTGATATGTATGTGTATATATGAGTATGTGTATCTTGACAAGTATATACTGAAAGTCATCATTTTACAATAAGCTTTTTGTTCATGTTGAGTTCTCCTTTTAAAACTAACTTAAAGAATCACCCTAGGGACTGGACCGATGGCTCAACCCTTAAGAGCACCTGCATCTCTGTTAGGTGACTCACAGCTGCCTACAATTCCAGCTATAAGGAATTCGGATACCATCATATGGCCTCCACAGGCACCTGTACACAAGTGGTATAAGTTCACACACAGAGAGAAAGGGGGAAGAGGGGAGAAACAGAGAGATAGAGGAGAAAAATGTACACACAAAAATAAATACATTGAAAATCACCAATTTATATACTCTGGAAATGCTGATCATTTATAATTACATTCCTGTGGAAGTAACTGTCTTATTAAATAAGAAACACAGAGCCAATGTAAAGATAAAAGCCCAAGAGGTCAAAGCTAAGAGCCTTACCCTTCCTGCTTCAGCGATCCTCTTCAGCCAAGAGAGACCTACTTCCTGTGTGTTTGTCTTTATATAGACTTTCTGTTCTGCCTTCTCATTGGTTGTAAACCCAACCACATGACCGCCTCATCACTGCCTGTCTGCACAGACCTCCAGGTCTTCTATGGTTGGTATTGAGATTAAAGGCGTGTGTCTCCAATGCTGGGTGTATCCTTGAACACACAGAGATCTACCTAATTCTGCCTACCAAGTGCTGGGATTAAAGGCATGCACCACGAATGTCCAGCTCTGCTATGGCTTGCTATTAGCTCTGACCCCCAGGCAACTTTATTTATTAACATACAAATAAAATCACATTTCAGTACAAATAAAATATCACCATACATTCCATTGTTTTTGTCTTTCTAGACTGCTTTTATAATAAGAGAAGATACAGTAAAAGAGTTAACATATTAAATGCTTCACACTTGTTATGCTCTGTGACAGTACTTGACATTCACGGCATCATGTTGTGTTCTCTTATGAAGAAGGTAATATCTCTAAAGACGTACACAACAAAATGAATGTGGAACCGTGCCCACATGTGTAACTGTGATTTATACACAAGTCATTCTGGACTTGAGAGTTATTTTATCACCACAGTTTTTTTCTGCTACACACTTATGTTGGGTGTCATGTCATATTTGAAGTATGCCTTTGGTTCTGGGTCTCCCTAGTACTTCAAAGATCAAGTGAAAATTTACCCAAAGAATTCTAAAAGAGATAAGAACAAAGAATGGAAGTCTTGAGGTTCTGGTAACATGTCTCCTAAAACTGTACTTACACAAAATATTATATTATTAATACACAGAATAAAGACTGTTTTTGAGGATGCCTCTTGACTCCCATTGTTCAATAAAAAAACACTGCTTCATTAGGTAATCGCGGGGGCTCTTGAGTAATCACCTTTTTTTTTTTTTGCTTTTAAAGGTTTGCTTTACGAAGGTATGCATATGTGTAGTTTTGTACTTCCTCATCAGTACAACCATGTGCTCTTCTGATGTTTTCCTATCTCTTCTCATTCTCCAGGAACTGTGCCAGCTGCTTTTTGTTTTACATAACTTTCTTGTCATCTCTTAAGACTGATATCAAATCAAATATCATATTTCTCCTAGTACTTTAGGAACACCTCAAATATGACATACCTCATGATGAAACACAATTATTTAAAATAAATAACATTAGTTGAATACTTCTACATGAAAAACAGACACACAGTAGAGTGGATAAATAGAAATTAATTAGATATACTACTTCGGTATATATTTCAAAATATCTTCATGGTGATGATTGGTGGTTATTTCATGGAAGTTCCATTACCATTGGTTACAAACAGCAGGATTTGACAGTAGATATATTAGCAGATGGATTGACACTTTTAAGTGCACTGAGCTACAAAGGGTGAGACATTAGGGGAATGGCAAATGTTGAAACTGAACCGAATATTGAAATTAATAGGAACAGTCCAGGAAGGAATGATAAATCAGGTTCTAGTTTATGCTGAATCCTTTTATATCCATTGTGCAATTTCTTCCTCAGTATTTATATTTCACTGTGGAATGAAGAGAAAATGTGGAAGGAAGAAGCAATTATTCATTTGATAGTAAAGGAACTGCTCACTATAAAGCCTTACATTAAAAAAAGGCAGAGTGGGCATATTTTAAATTTCAAAGTAAGTTTTTGCTTCACTATCTCCTCAAAGTTCTAAATAAAAGTACTTGGGTCAAATAGGGTAAAGAGTACTAGGCATGTTAACCAGAGCACATGCGTGTTTCTAATTCAGATCCAGAAAGCATAATAATAATGTACAAAAAAAAGCTTGTTCTACTTCCTCATCATATTTTATTACTGCTGCAAAGACAGCTGCTTATGAAGCATTTTGCTGCCCTAGAGAATGTTCTGATCAAAGAAAAGGGTGACTTCTGAGAGTATGTGCTCATGGCACACTCTCTCTAGGAAAAAAAAATACATTTATGAGAAGCAGGATGCTCTCAGAGTCACTCATCCATTCTTCATTGCTGCTCATAACTCTCCTGAAACTGATCCCTACCCACTACTATAATGAACCGTGACAATAAGAGCAAGTGAATTTGCATAAAAATTAAGTATAATGTACTGATTCTAGAATTATTTTAATGGGGACACTGGAATTAATGACTTGGTGTACTATTGAGTTCGGGCAGGATCTTAGTGTAAACATTATTAATCAAATAGTTTCTAAAGAAAAAGCAGGTTTCATGTTGATTTTATATGGTACAGGTGGATCCTAACACACTTCAGCAATTGCTACATGCTAAGTAACCTTGTGTAGTGTGTTCAATGTTCACCTACTTTTTCATTTCTTTTTAATGGCTATTCAGAACTTAATCTAAAACTTTGTTCCCTATTTAGACAAACAGAAAAAGATTCCTCTCAGCCACTCTCTGTTTTAACAGAGCCATCCAAAACAGAAAGTTCTTACTCCTTTTTTTTTTATTTTACTTATAGAAAACAAATACAAGACATTGCCTTTCACCATTAATTAATAGATGCCATTACAGTAACTTTAAACATTTACTTTAATCTAGCTGCAAGTAATTTGAATCCTACAAGATTCTGACTGTTACATTATGAATGAATTTAATCTGAGTGGCAATTAGAAATCTTGTGTGGTTCAAACAATGGGTTATCATATAATATTTTTCCTATTCAGGAACTATTGCTTAAGTACTCTGAATTACTTTCTACATAAAAGCTGTGTGATTATATTTCCATAGGGATTAATTGCCTTTAGAAATGTATGTGTTTAAATACATGTAAGTTGCTTGAACTTTTTTCATTGTATTTTTAAACATTTTAAAATACTGTTTTCAATTTCAGAAAATGTTATTAAACAAATATATTTTCATTTTTCTTCAGTTTTATCATCCTTTACGTAGCATCATGCCATTCAGTTATGTCTGTGGTATTATACACATTTACATATTTACATAACATTTTCCTAATATTATATCAATTAGTAATGAATTATACTACAATATATTTATAAGAACTAAAACAACTCTTCAAATAAATTCCTAAAACTACATGTCTATAGTTTTCTGTCTATTGACATCACCACAAAGTATACCTGCGTATTTAACTAATCTATGTTTTTAACTCATCTCTGTATTTAACTGTGTACATTCAGCTTATCTGTGTGTTTAACTTATCCGTGGTTGGTTCAAGCATTTCAGCCTAGCAGGGAGATAACATTCAATTAAATTAGTATGACTAATGTGCTTGACATAATATGTTGTTTGTCAAATGGCACTGGCAACTTTTCTTGATGACTATTTTGAGTGTGTTAAATTCATGTGAAGAAAACGGCACAGAACCTAATGAATACAAAATAGTCTAGTGATTCAAGAGAGTCAATGAACCTCCTGTGTTTGTCTCCCGGCTTTGCCGATGGTAGTTGTGTGGCTTACGACAACTCACTTATTCTCTCTATCCCTCTGTCCCTCAACATATTCATGAGTAGTAAAAAATAATTCAAATTTAATGAGGGCATAATTGTGTATATATGTTATTAAGTGATTATGTATATATAATGTAATTAGGTGCATGTGGATATACAAGTTTCTGCAAATATTCACTTCTTATTTATAAAACTACAACATATAACAACAGTGATACTTAAAATCTCTGGCTTCCAAGGCATAGTATTTTTGTTGTGATTCTTCTTTATATATACTCTTCTCTCATGCTGTGACAGGAAACTAAAGATTAATCAGCAATGGTGCTAATTCCATCAGGAGCCTACACTAGGGTGTTTGAGAGAAATTTCTAAACATGTACTACTTTGGCATGATTGCAAAATAAAAATGTTCCCTGTGTGAATAAGGATTAATGCTTTTTTTTTAAACTGTTTTTCGAGACAGAGTTTTGGATCCTGTCCTGGATCTCGCTCTGTAGACCAGGCTGGCCTCAAACTCACAGATATCTGCCTGGCTCTGCCTCCAGAGTGCTGGGATTAATGGCGTGCACTACCACTGCCCGGCCAGATTAATGCTTCTTAACGAAAGTGAAAAATAAATAGCTCTGGGCCTGGAGTCTAGCATCAGGTACTGAAGGACCAGTGCATCGAGAATACTTTCACATGGCCGTTGGAAAGCAGCTCTTGCTTACAAATCTCAGGGACCTCATGGTGTCCCCTGGGACTTGTATACGAGAGAGTGTGGCTCTCTCTATATTTTATTCATGATAAACACATTGGCTATTCTTTTGTGTAATAAGGATCACAAAACAGCAATTTAAATCCAAGCTAGAGAGCCATTAGACCTGTCTAAGGGAAACTGTCATTTTGAATCACTTCCCCCATTCATCCCTCATTTCCACACAATATTTAAAGCTCCTCTTCTGTTTGCAGAACCCTGGAACATTTTTCTCAGGCAGGCTGTGATGAGCATGCACTGCCTGTCATGTGACAATAGAACGGTAACACAGATGACCTCAGCATTCACCCATCAAGCCTTCAGAGAGCAATCTTTTCTTTTTTATTATTGTATTAAAGTATTTTCACACAGTATATTTGATCATGTTTTTCCCATTCCTCAACTCCTCCCTGGTCCTCCCACCTCCCTCTTCACTCAACTTATTTTTTATCTCTCTTTCAAGGAAAACAAACAAACAAGCAAGCAAAAAACAAACAAACAAAAAACCAAGGAGATGTTTTGTTTTTGCATTTTTTGGTCTTTTTTCCCTTTTAAGTACATTAAATCATCTAACATCCAAATTTCTTATTTAAGTTTATGTGTTATACATATCACTTTCATTTTCTGGAGCATAGATATTGTCTTTAGACTTATTTCTGCTCTTTAACATTTAATCCCATTATGGTTTCTCCCATTTTAAATAAATTAAAACAAAATTTCAAAACCACCAAAAACAGAAAAAAAAAAAAGAATGAAAATCACTAATACCATCAATCCATACCAAAACTACTTAATCCCAGTATGCTTTCACCATTGCAAAATAAACTTACCGGTCTAAAGAAAAAAACAAGATTATTTTTTCATGTACCACATTGATATTTGCTGTACTATCTGCCTAGACTGGCCATTGTGTGCCTGGATAGCCTAGACAACCCTACCCAATGATCCAGGAGGGCTTTCCCCAATTGTCTAGGAGAACCTTAACCCAAATATGACAATTTCCAGGCAGATTCATCTCACAGCTCTGTTAAATAAGCTGGGCAGGCTCATGTCTCTCTTTTCATCTTCTAGTAGCTTCCCCTTATTGTGCACAAATGCTGTCTTGGGAACATGATTTCTGCCCTTTTCACGAATTACTTGACAAGAAATACTTTAGACAGCTTTCTGCTCCTTAGCATTTAAGACCCCTCAGATTATTTCATTTTAAAAAATTAGAACAAATTCCAACACCTTACCAAAAGGGATGAATGAAAAACGGAACAAAAAAATAACCTCTATTGTGCCTACATCAGAGATTTGCATAACACTGGCATTTTCATGAATATGATTTGAAAAGCCATACATATTTCTGAAAGAAATATGGTTTTCATTTATGTGCATGTGTTTGATGTTGCATTAGTGATTATACATACATATATATATATATATACATACACACACACACACACACACACACATACACACACATATATATATATATATTTTTTTTTTCACATGCATTCAGGTGTCTGTGGAACCAGAGAGTATCAGATCCCTTGGGAACTGGTGTACCTGATGTGGGTAACTGGGAAATGAATATAGATCATATATATGCCAAGTCAGTAAACACTCTTAACTGCCGACAGTCTCTGTACCCGTGAGCCATACATTTTTTGGTATGTGCAAAATTTTAGTAACCTTCTCAAAAAAGTTATATGATCAATCAAGAGTAAATGTTCACACAAAAAGGCAGGACAGACCAACTTTGGAGAACTGAGCCCAAAACTCAACCACGGGACAGAGAGCTAGCTACCCCTGAACATTCTATTGCGTAGGAATATTTTAATTAATGCTGAATTACTTTCTAGGGGGGATGTATTTTAAAATAGCCACTAACCCCAGAAAGAGCAGCTCACCAAAGAAAATTCTATCCAAGTCTAGTTGGGTAAGCCATCGGGGACACTGGGTTTGTGCACAGAGCCATTTGAACCTCAGGGGAAGCTCTACCCTTTGAAAGTCCCACACAAATGGAAGGCACACCCCAGGAAAGCCGCACCACTGCAGCACCAATCCCCCGCTGCCCTTCCATCCCGTTTATGCTCTGTCACCCTTTACACTGTGAGCAACCGAAACAAGTGAGAATCCTGGCTGAAATCTGAAGAGATGGTCTGGTTATCCTCTTGTGTTTCCTTCTATGGGACACATTAACAGCTCCTTTGCCACAGTCCTAGCCATCCCTGTAATGTGTTGTTTATTTCATTGACATGGCTGAGGTGATCACAGCTTAGTGCTTTTTTTTTTGTTGATAGCAGATAGTCATGTGACACATATCTCTGCTATGACAATTAGTTTATTTATAAATAGAAAGAGACTCTTTGTGGTAAGGCAATGTCAGTTGCAGCACACCATATAAAAGCTTAGTTTTGTTCCTCTAAATCATGTAAATACATTATAGGATCCCTGATCTGAAAACCACAAATCTAAATGCTCCAAAATCCAAGACATTTTAAATGTCAGTATGATACCATCACTATTAAATACCACATCTGATCTGGTGATTGGTCACAGTCAAACCACAGGCACCTGAAAATGTTGCATGAAATTACCTCCAGAGTGTATGTATATGCTGTATATGAAGCATGGATACATTTTTCAGACTTGAATTTCATTTCCAAGATGATCACATGGATATGAAAATATACTGAAATTTTAAAAACTAAACTATATAATACTTCTGGACCTAAGCATTATTGGTAAGAAATATTTGGCTAACACTGGCGTCTTACATTAAACATTGCCGCATATGCATATAGCACAAAGCATAATCATGACATTTAGTTAAGTGAAGCCACACTTTGGAAAACGCTGGTAAAGTAAGTAAGTTCCCAAAGCGTTTGGTAAAGTTAGTAGACCCCAGTGAGCTGATCATTCCTTGAGAAAATAAAAATTTCTAGAGACTTAGGTCTAGCTTGAAAGCCACAGGATGGAAGAATGAAGTTGCAGAAATCGATGGTGATCGGTGATCTCATGCTGAAGGGCCCGCAGAAGAGGCGGTACTCTAAAGATAGTTATGCCTCTCCCTTCCCTGTCATTTGCAAAATTTGTGTATTTGTCTGGAATTCAGGAGTTCCACGGTAGAGCTGACCTCTGAAGAAAAGACTTCTATCTTTCAAAGGAACTGAGGAAGAACTATGCCAGGCCAGCAGCAGAGGTCCTGGTGTCTCACAAAACTCATGGTTCTTTTCTCTTCCCAAATCAGAGATCTTGAAGCCTCAGTTTTCTTCTACCTGGATTTGAATAAAAGACTTCATTCATAAGGGAGAGCTGAAATGACAGAGGAACAAGGTCCCCTTCCAACCAGAAAAGGCTTACCTGCCAGTCTCAAACTTAAATGCACATATATTCTAGACTTTGCCTCATGGCTTTGTATAAATTGTAAGATAATCAAACGCATGCAGCAAAGGTGGAAATTACATTTCTTCATCAATCCCCTTTGAGCAATCAATCAATAAATCCTTTTTTTGGTTTCACCAGTTGTTGTTTTCTAATAACTTCTAAAATTCAAGAAAATGGAGGCAGTCAGTTCTATGGACCTATCTGTCTGGTAACATCCTGTCTTTCTTCTGGAGAGCCAGGCTCATGGGGAGGCATCTACCATTAAGTCATTCCTGCAGCTACAACCTAAGCTTATCTGTCTCAGAAACACTCATGTCACCTTGGCTCAAAGTTGAACTGGAAAACAGACATACAATCAGAACTGAGGGTAAAAGCAGGTATTTTAACACACATTTTGCTCTATAAAAGGAACCTAGAAAACTGGAGTTGCCAAAGAGCTTAGAGTGTGGCTGAAATCAAGACATACAAACTGGTGTCCTTGACATGAGGTCACTTTTACATTTGGGTAGAATCTTCAAAGTAATCCCATGCTCTTCTCCTCTGGAATTTGGGTTTATGTTTAATTTTATAAGATGTCATATACTCTCAAAGATTTTCATTAGAAAGTGTTCTTTATAGAGTGTTCCACAAGGCTTTGCCCACTCCTAATACATGCAATAACTTAGTGGTTCTCAACTTTCCTAATGCTGTGACTCTTTTAATATGGTTCCTCATGTTGTGGTGACCCCCAACCATAAAATGACTTTTGTTGCTACTTCATAACTGTAATTTTGCTACTGATATGAATTTTTATGTA
>CABHPP010133251.1:0-32321 GCA_902168425.1 Peromyscus attwateri
CAATTTATCCCCTCTACCCCAGAAACAGTTTCCGACACTACAGTGGCGGCTTTCCCTGCTACTGAAGGTAGGGGCTTGTCCATTTGTTTTCGGTTTGCGTATAGACTGAAAATCTAACAAGGGAGGTTTTTGCCATTTCTAAACTCCCATTAGGACAGGTGTTTTGCCTAATCAGGCCTTTACCTGGCCCAGTCCCCCAGTGGGTTGCATTTGTCTGGGTCATCAAGGACAGAGCTTATGCCAGAGGCAATCACCCCTCAGGGCTACACTCCCTCATCTCACAGGAGTCAGTTGAAACAAAGCTTTTCTCAATGAGGTGCTTTCTCTGATGGAAAAGAAAGTTTTACTCCTGGATAGTTCTGTTCTGCCCCAGCTGGGCTCTTTCCCCAGACAGCGTTCTGACTCAACCGCACAACTGCTTCAGATACAGTTCAGCTTTACTGTTTTCTCAGAAAGGTCCTTATTCTGATAGGAAAGCTTTTTCTCAAATTTCTTTTTGCAGCTGTCAACCTATCAACCTGGGACTTGTAGGAAAGCGAGCAACTGTGCTGTTCCCACCGGCTTTAGCTTTGTTTGTTCATTAGCAATCTTCCCCTGGGTCCTGCACCTTCCTGCCTCAGCTCTGTGCTCCAGGAAGTTTACAACTGCAGGAACCCTAGTATCCCTGAAATGCACTCCAACCCAGAGGCTGGCCAGTGGCCTCTGGGTTTTTGGTCAGAAAAGAGGATACAATGCTAACACTTTGCATTGCTTCAGGGGATCTTTGCATTAGGATGATTAGGAGCACCTTTTCATTCTGAAATGCTCACACAGACAAACTTTTCCCAAGACTTCCCAACTTTCAGAATTGAGACTTCATCTTGGTGGATTTTTCCTGTGATAAATATGTAATATCCATCCTGATCTCTTTCAATTGATTTTAGTTTGAAGTCTAATTTTATTAGATATTAGGATTGCTACACCAGCTTGTTTCTTAGGTCCATTTGCTTGGAAAGCCTTTTCCCAGCCCTTTACTCTGAGGTAGTGTCTGTCTTTGAAGTTAAGGTATTTCTTGTATGCAGCAGATGGATGGATCCTGTTTTCTTATCCATTCTGTTAGTCTGTGTCTTTTTATAGGTGAGTTGAGACCATTGATATTGATGGATATTAATGACCAGTGATTGTTATTTCCTGTTGTTTTTTTTTTTGTGGTCGTGTTACGAAACATTCAGATCTTGGAATGTTTCTTTCATCTGTTTGATTATTTTTTCTTGGCTTTCTTTGCTTTCTTCCAATTTTTTGTTTGTTTTTTCTTCCATTTCATTTTGTCCTTCTTTGGTGTTTGTTGGTGTGGGTTTATCTATTGCCTGAGTTTTCATGGGTGTGTTTAGCTTCTTTAGGTTGGATTTTTCCTTCTAGTGCTTTCTGTAGGGCTGGGTTTGTGGATAGGTATTGATTAAATCTGATTTTATCATGGAATATTTTGTTTACTCTGCCTATGGTGATTGAGAGTTTTGCTGGGTATAATAGTCTGGGTTGGCATCCGTGGTCTCTTAGTGTCTGCATAACATTTGTCCAGGACCTTCTAGCTTTCATAGTCTCTATTGAGAAGTCTGGTGTTATTCTGATGGGTTTGCCTTTATATGTTACTTGGTCTTTCTCCTTTGCAGCTCTTAATATTTTTTCTTTGATCTGTATGTTTAATGTTTTGATTATTATGTGGCGAGATGACTTTCTTTTTGGATCCAGCCTATTTGGTGTTCTGTAAGCTTCTTGTATCTTCATAGGTATTTCTTTCTTTAGGTTAGGAAAGTTTTCTTCTATGATTTTGTTGAATATATTTTCTGTGCCTTTGAGTTGATATTCTTCTCCTTCTTCCATCCCTATTATTCTTAGGTTTGGTCTTTTCATGGTGTACCAGATTTTTTGGACGTTTTGTGTTACGACTTTTTTGTCTTTAGTGTTTTCTTTGACTGACGAATCTATTTTCTCTATTGTGTCTTCAGTGTCAGAGATTCTCTGTTCCATCTCTTGTATTCGGTTGGTTATGCTTGTTTCTGTAGTTCCTGTTTGTTTAGTCAAGATTTCTATTTCCAGCATTCCCTCAGCTTGTGTTTTCTTTGTTGTCTCAATTTCTTTTTTCAGATCTTGGAATGTTTCTTTCATCTGTTTGATTATTTTTTTCTTGGCTTTCTTTGCTTTCTTCCAATTTTTTGTTTGTTTTTTCTTCCATTTCTTTAAGGGAATTTTTTATTTCCTCTTTAAGGAAGTTTTTCATTTCCTCTTTAATGGAGTTTTTCATTTCCTCTTTAAGAGAATTTTTTATTTCCTCTTTAATGGAGTTTTTCATTTCCTCTTTAAGGAATTTTTTTATTTCCTCTTTAATGGAGTTTTTCATTTCCTCTTTAAGGGAATTTTTTATTTCCTCTTTAATGGAGATTTTTGTTTCCTCTTTGAGGGAATTTTTTATATCCTCTTTAAGGGTATTTTTTATTTCTTCTTTAAGGGCCTCTATCATCTTCTTAAAGTCATTTTTAGGATTGATTTCTTCTGTTTCTTCTGCCTTGGTATGTTCAGGACTTGCAATTGTAGAGTCGGTAGGTTCTGGTGTTGTCATATAGGTCTTTATGTTGTTGCCTGTATTTTTCTGCTGGCGCCTACTCATCTCTTTCTCTGCTCAGTGCAGATGGTGTAAGACCCTAACCCTTCAGGCTTACACCTCCAAGCCTCAGAAATGAGAAACTTCAAGCACCAGGAAATGAGAAACTAAAAATCTGGTTCCCTGTGCAAGCTGACCACCCCTGTTCTCAGTCAGTGCGGTGTATACTTACGATTGTGGTGATCTGGTTTGGTGGTTGGGTGGTCTTGATAAGTTCTTTTGAGAACTTCTTGAAATACAGGATCCAAAGTCACCTCTTACTCCGTGGCTTGCTGTGTAGCTGGGTGGCTGGCCCCTGATGTCTTCCTCCTTCTCTGGCTCCTCAATCCTTCAGGCTCCAGCGAGCACCGCGGTGTCCTCCCTCATTGCCTCTGCAGCGACAGCTGCACTGATCCCTGCTGCGGAGCCCAGGTCCCGCAGAGCGCTCCTCTCTATAGGCTTCTTGTATCTTCATAGGCATTTCCTTCTTTAAGTTGGGAAAGTTTTCTTCTATGGTCTTGTTGAATATATTTTCTGTGCCTTTGAGTTGGTATTCTTCTCCTTCCTCTATCCCTATTATTCTTAGGTTTGGTCTTCTCATGGTGTCCCAGATTTCTTGGACATTTTGTGTTATGACTTTTTTGGCATTGGTATTTTCTTTAACTGAAGAATCCATTTTCTCTATTGTATCCTCTACACCAGAGATCTTCTCTTCCATCTCTTGTATTCTGTTGGTTATGCTTGCATCTGTGTTTCCTGTTCGTTTACTCAGATTTTCTATTTCCCGCATTCCCTCTGTTTGTGTCTTCTTCATTGTTTCTATTTCCCTTTTCTGATCTTGAACTGTTTCCCTCAACTGTTTCATTGCTTTTTCATGGTTTTCTTCAGGGATTTATTGTTTTTTTCCATCTTTTTATTTGTCTTTTCCTCTAGTTTTTTATAGCATTCTTCCCATTTTTCTTTGACTTTTTCTCATTTTCTTTATTGATTTCCTCCACTTTTTTGTTTATCTTTTCCTCAATTTTATTTTTTATTTTTTCTTGAAAGTCCTCTTGTATCTTCATGATGCTAATCTTAAGGTTGCTTTCTTCTGCTTCTTCCACCTTGTGATGTTCAGGTCTTGCTGTTGGAGGAGGGCTAATTTCTGGTGATGCTGTATTGCTCTTTATGTTGTTGTGTGTATTTCTGCCTTGACATCTGCCCATATCCTTGTCTAATAGGTATAAGAGGTACCTGTGTCTGAGCAAGTTGCTGTTGGTCCACTCTGTGTTTGTTGTGTCTGTGTCTCAGGGGGACCTTCTGTGTCTAATCTTAGCTCTTGGTCTGATTGGAGCAGGTAGCTTCTGTGTCTCAGTGAGCTGCTCTTGGGTCAACCCAAGGTAGTTGATTCTGTGACTCATGGATTCGTTCTTGGTCTTATCAGGGCTCTTGGTCCAGTCAGAGCTGGCAGATTCTGCATTTCAGGAAGCCTCTTTTGGTCCAATGAGAGATGGCAGATTCTACTTCTCAGAAAGCCACTCTTGGTCTAATCAGGGCTGGCAGATTCTGTCTCCCGAGTTTACTCTTGGTCCAATGATGACTCTTTGTTCAATGAGAGCTCTCTCATTCTCTGGGCCAGATGGGAGCTCTCTGGGCCAGATGGGAGCTATGGGCCACATGGGAGCTGGCGGCTGGTCTCCAAGTCTCAGGAAGTGGCAGGGTTCTCGGGCCGATGGGTATGGCAGCAGGGTGTGTAGATTGCAGGGTCTGCTGAAGGGTCTTGGAGAAGGGGAACCTTCCCGCAGGAGCCCTGCCTGCTGGTCAGCAACTGAGGCTGATTTGGGAGGGTCTTCCCTGAATTCCCAGGACAAATCTTGATCCCTGTCTGTATCCAGTCTACACTAGGTGGAATTAATTAGCAGTTCTGGAGAGCACAGTGAACAGGATGGATACAGGCCCTGCATCCCACCTGTGCAGTTGACATGTTGACCATGACTGCTGTAGCCCTAGACATGAGATTGCAATTCTCCCAGTGATCTCCAGGGGGCAATATCAGGATACACTCTCAACAATCAGAAAATTATTTCCCTGAGTCATGACCTTGCCTTGCTGACTGGTTTCCCTTCTGAGCTCCCTGCCAAGACCCTGCTCTGTTTTTTTCTGTCTGAGAAACCCCCTCTGCCTGGGGAACATAGGCTCTCCTCACTTATGACATCTCTTATAGGGGAAGACAAGATTACTGCAGGGAAATCACCTAGGCAAAGGGCAATAGTTACCCAGGAAGATCAGAGATGACCTAGGGTCAACCAACACATAGCTCAGAGAGCACCAGATGCTGGAAGATTGTTGTACTGGCTGTTTTGGTTGTCAACATGAAACAATCTATGGTCATCAGAGAAGAAGGAGCCTCAGTTGAAGGAATGCCTACATGATATCCAGCTATAAGGCATTTTCTTAATTAGTGATCAATAGGAAAGGGCCCAGATCATGGTGGGTGGTGCCTTCTCTGGTCTGGTGGTCCTAGGTTCTGTAAGAAAGAAAGACCAGCAAGCCAGAGGAAGCAAGCCAGTAAGTAGCACCCCTCCCATGGCCGCTGTACCAGCTCCTGGCTCCAGAATCCTGCCCTGTTTGGGTTCCTGTCCTGACTCCCTTCAGTGATGAACAGCAATGTGGAAGTGTAAGCCAAATAAATCCATTCCACACCCTCTAACCTGCTTTTGGGCCTTGGTGTTTGTTGTTCTATTGCTTACAGTAATAGAAACCCTAACTAAGACAGTTGCCTTGAAATTCTGCATAGGAAGAGGGAGTCCATAGTCCTTTCCAGGGCATACAGGTCACATCTTTCCCCCAACACTGAGAACATGAAACTCCTCACACAACTGTTCCTGGGCCTCTAACCTGGATAAGAACCTAAACAGGGACACTAGCAATAAAGAATTGATACTCATCTCTATTGACCACTCAGCTGGTCCCTTTCCAGCCTTCACAAACATCTCTGTCTCCTTCTGCTGGGAGTAAATCCCACCTTCCCAGAACACTGAGGACACAGGGCAGACTGGGTGCTCAGCTGGGTCTCTGTGTCACAAAGACACATAGGCAGGATGGAGGCTCCTTCTTGGATGCTGACAGACCCAAGGTCAGGACACAGCAGATGTCACCCTGGGATGAGCTGTTGTGCTCTGAGGGCATGGGGATGCTTATCAGCCTTGTTGCTCAATGTGTCGCTTGGAGGAGAAATGTAAAGGGACAAAAGTTGAGAGGGATGTGACGAAGCACTGAGAGTGGAAGGGACAGAGCAGTCTCCCCACCACCCAGAGCCTATTGAACTCTGGGAAGTGTTCCAGCCCGGGAGGCTGCTCATTTCAGAAGGAGGAAGGACAGCAGAGCCTGGGGACAGTGTTGGAGCTGGAGCACTCCTCTGCACTGTGAGAAGAGAGATGGAGGTGTACTCTGTGATTCCCTGTAAGGGATGCACCCCCTGGCAGGGTCTCCTGCTCACTGGTAAGTGTACCCACTCTCTGACGTGTTGGGGTGGGAAATTCAGAGGCAGGTGGAGTTTCCTAAAGATGAAAGAAGCCCCAGAGGAGACTTGAGGTTTCTTTTTCAGTCATGGTGCAGAAGGTACAGTGAGGGACAGAGGCTCAGTAGTCTGAGTCTCTCAGGGGACAGGAGGTGATGAGGAGAAGAGAGAAGCTTCAAACACTCCCTATTCAAAGAGAGTTACATTGGCTGCCATGTTCTGAAGGCTGGAATCCCCAGCCATGGCAGGGGGACTCCAAATATAAATCAACAGGGGTGGGCCAGGGAGATGGCTCAGTGTGTAGAGACCTGACAACCTGCATTCTGTCCTCAGCTCCCACAGGGTAGATGGGGAGAACAGACTCCTGCAGGATCTTCTCTGCCCTCAACACAGGTGCTGTGCCTTGCACCCGCACATGCCCACACTGAGACAGGTGTCTGCACAGACAGACACATATAGTATAGAAGCAAATGTAAAAAATTTAAAAACCACACTTGAGTATAATAATTGTCATTTGCTCCAAACCTGGGAACTATGTAGGTAAACTCATGGAGACACACATCTCCTTTCTTCCTTCCCTCCCTCCTTCCTTCCTTCCTTCCTTCCTTCCTTCCTTCCTTCCTTCCTTCCTTTCTCCACTGGTGCCTGAATGTATTCCAGAAACTGAACCTTCCAACAAGGTCACACTAATCCGTTCCCCACAAAGCCCTGCTTCAAGTGGACCTTATGTCAGAGCACCCAGAAGATGAAGTCAGAGGTTGACTAGAAGCAGAGAGGGAATAGAGAAAAAATTCAGTGTGAGAATCCCCTGGAAGAGGAAGTCACAGGGGCATTGCTCCTCACACCAAATACACTATGTGAAGGGGTATGAGAACACTGCAGGGGAGTCGGCAGAACCTGAGTACAGAATTCCATAGAGAATTCCATAGAGAGCAAATAATAGGCTCCGAGGGAATGGAGGTCATGTTGCTCACCTCCATCAAGAATGGTGGGCACATCCCTGCCCACACACCTAAGTGAGTAGTGTCACATTTGCTCATTATTAGTGGCTTTTCTCTGTTCTCTTCTAGCCTCCCTTTTAACCTGCTGTCACCTGTCCGCCACTGCCCAAGTCACCATTGAATCAGTGCCACCCCAAGTGGTTGAAGGAGAAAACGTCCTCCTCCGTGTTCATAATCTACCAGAGAATCTTCTAGCCTTTATCTGGCACAAAGGGGCAAGGAATATGAGCCTTAGAATTGCACTGTATTCACTGGCCAAGGATGTAAGTGTGAAAGGTCCCGTACACAGCGGTAGAGAGACAGTGTACAGCAACGGATCCCTGCAGATCCACAATGTCACCCAGAAGGACACAGGATTCTATACCTTACGAACCATTAATAGAGGCATAGGAATTGTATCAATAACAACCAAGTACCTTCACGTGTACAGTAAGTGATTCTTTGTGAACTCTGGGTGCTGGGTGGGGTTCTTTCCACTGGACACACACAGAAATGTCAAATCTAGCCTGTGCCTACTTCCTCTCTGCATGTGTTCCCATGTTGGGGTTTGAGCATTTAGTGCAGGACACACAAGGTGAAGAATAACTGCAGTAGATCAGAATCTTTCATTTGACCTCACCTTGCACACAGGTGCATGCATGGAGGGTAACTCAGCCAAAGCTATCAGCCTCTGTCTAGACTCTTGGATTTCTCACAGGAATGTGTCCCTAAGAAAGACCCTGAGTGATGACTGTAGTGAGAAAGGATCTGTCCCCTTCCCCAGGCATCAGTCAGCTGGTCACTTTGAAGCCTCACAGACATGTGTCACCTTCCTGTTAAGAGGATATTCCATCTTTTCAGAGCATTGAGAACACAGGGCAGACTGGGTATCCAGATGGATTTTTGTGTTCCACAGGGAGTGCAGAGGCTCCCTCTTTCGTGCTGACAGACCTAAGGCAAGAACACAGCAAAGGGAAACCCCAGGGTGAGCTGCTGTTCTCTCAGGGAAAAGGGATGCTCATCTGCTATTTTGATCACCGTGTAGTCTGGAGGACTGAGACATAAAGAGAAGAAGATAGGGGTTGGAGATTTAGCTCAGTGGTAGAGTGCTTGCTGAGCAAGTGCAAGGCCCTGGGTTCAATCCTCAGCTCAAAAAAAGAATAAAAAAGAGAGAAGAAGATAGGGATATAGGGTCGCACTGAGAGTAAGGGGATAGAGCAGTGTTTTGAACAGAGAATCCCCACAGCCCATGGAACTCTGGGAGATACTTCTTCCTGGGCAAAGGCTCAATTCAGATGAGGGAAGGGTAGCAGAGATCGATAGCAGACATGCCACAGAAGGAGGACAGATCAGGCCATAGAGACGAGGGATTGTTCCCTTTTAGCCCTCTGCAAAGGGCCACTGACTCTCAGGGGCTCCTGACCACAGTTGAGGTGTTCATGAGTTGATGGTGTGAGAGGATAGGATTGACCTACTGTCTGGAGTCTCCTAAGGGGACTAGGACCTGAGAGGAGTCTTGGGTTTGTAGGAGAGAAGGCACAGGGTAAGCCAGAGGCTCAGCAGCAGGAAAATTATTTTTGTTCTTGGTGAATCTGGTAAAGTAAGGGGGTAGGTGATAGTTCTTACCCAAACTTAATCAGCATGTCCACAATAATCTGAAGACTTATGTTCTCAGCTTTGCATCCCAGAGAAAAAAATCAAGCTGGGGTTGATTAGTGACATGTGTCAGTAGATACAAGATTTTGCTTCATTATCTGACAAGCTGAGACTAATGAACATAAGTCCTCTGACCTCAACCTAGGTACTGTGTCCTGCACTCACCCACACACCCTGAAACATGCCCTTGCATACAAACTCACAGACAAATATAAATGAATGTAAAAAATCAAAGCAAATGGAAACATTCAACTCTGCATTCCAAACCTATGAATTTCTTAAGTAAATCCATGGGCACACAGGGTCCTGCATCAATACTCATTGATTCACTCTCCACAGTTACCTGAGTTTTCTTAGGCATCATTTCTTTAGAAAAAATTACAAGATGAATCCACGTTCTCACAATTCCCTAGTCCTAGTGGACTGGAAGTAAAGAAAGCTAGAAGGTGAAGTCAGGTGTTGACTGGAACCACAAGAAGAAAAAAACATAAACAACAGAAAGTCAGAGAGTCAGGTGTCAGGTTTGCAGGGAAAGAAGCCAGGGAGACTTTCCCCAACACCAATCTACAATGAATGTGAGCAGGGGTCTGAGGGCAGTGAGCCAGGGCCGTGTTAACAGCCGAGTAGAGAGTGCCATACAGAGGAAATGACAAGTGTAGGGACACTGAGGACATCTAGCTTGTGTATTCACTTCTGCCCAGTAGGACAGGGAGACACTTATCCACACGCCTAGTCTGAGCAAAGGACACACCTCCTCAGGACACAGGACTCTATCTTAGCCAAAATCAAAGGTCCCACTATTGATCAATCTTTCTTCCCTTCTAGCCTCCCTTGTGAACTGTGGGCACCATCTCACCTCTGCCCAGCCCACTATTGAATCAGTGCCACCCAGCGTTGCAGAAGGGTCAAGTGTTCTTCTGCTTGTTCACAATCTACCCCAGAATCTTCTAGCCTTTTTCTGGTACAAAGGGATGGTTGTGTTCAACAACCTTGAAATTTCGAGACACGTAATATTTACAAATTCAAGCATGCTGGGTCCTGTACACAGTGGTAGAGAGACAGTGTACAACAACGGATCCCTGCTGCTCCAGAATGTCACCTCGAAAGACACCGGATTGTACACTCTACGAACTGTGACCACAGATCTGAAAGCTGAAGTACTGCACGTGCAGGTCCAGGTGGACAGTAAGTGATTCTCTGTGATCGTTCAGTGCTGGGTGGGGCATAGTCACACAGGACTGTCCTGAATGATTGTGCGTACCTCCCCTCCATACTGTGTCCCCTTGTTGTGTTTTGAGCACTTAGTGCAGAAGAGTGTGGAGACACACTGCCATAAATCAGACTATGTCATCTGCTCCTACCCTCAGAAAGGATGGTGTGTGTGTGTGTGTGTGTGTGTGTGTGTGTGTGTGTATGTGTGTGTGTTTGTGTAATGAGAAATGGTAACACAATTCAAGGAGCATAAGACTCAGGCATGTTTTTTGGGATTCTCATTATGAAAATGGTTCAGAGAAAGATACTGTTGATATCACACAGATCTTGGTATCTTCACAGTGATTCGAGTACCAGGAAGGCCTGGCTTCAGACCTCTGTCTCAGGCTTGACTACAAGTGAACTTGGGGAGCATTTAGCCAGGTTCACACACTTAATTTCTATGGAGCTGACAGGGAACAGGCCAACTGTTTTTGGCCATCCATGTTTCACAGCATGTGAAACCAATGAGTGCATTGTCATGAGAGCCACACTCAAGCTAGGTCACCTGGGCACCCCCTCCTGAGACTCAGCATGGAGAGCAGAGCTGAACAGATGCCCAGGTCATCAGCCACCTGTACTCATGGGCTTATGAGACCTCACAGGAGGGTCAAGGTCCCCAAAGCAAAGAAGAGTGGACACAGGTCCACCCAGCAAGTGCTTGTTCTCGGGGGTCTAGCTCAGGGAATTCCTTCCTGGAGGGGAATGGTAACAGATTCTGCTGATTTGGACAGCTCTCACTCATGAGCTGTAGTTCCCCTAGAGATCACCAGGGGGCAGGATCAAACACAGTCCACAGTCAGACACTGGAGAGGTGGTGACTTACTTTTTAGGTTTCTATACCTGTGCCAACAGATCTGGAGGTCCCTCCCACAAGACCACTCTGACCTACTGACTCCTTTCTGTGTCTGAGAACACTACTATGCTAGGGGCCCTGTTCAGCCTCCCCGCTTCTAGTATTTTGCTTGGGGGAAAGAGGATGGCCACAGGGGAATTACTAAGCAAAGGACAGAGGCCATGAACAGAACTGAACTGCATCTCAGCCAACAAGGGAGGCTAGAATTCAGGTTTTTCTCTGAAACCCTTCACTGCAGGGGGAATCCATACCTTTCCAGGATGTAGGTGACCTTTTCCACACACAGGACATGGATCTCTTGATACTACTGCCCTTGGACATCTGTCCTGGATCAGCAAACTCTGAATGGAGACAGTAGTGATAAGGATGAGTGTCTTTCCCCTGGAATCATTCAGATGGTCCCTTTCCAGCTCTCACAGACATCTCTGTCACCTTCTGGCTGAGCCAATCCCACATTCCCAGAGCATTGAGGACATGAGGATGACTGGAGGCTCAGCAGAGTTTCTGCTTTACAAAGAATGCACAGAGAGGACAGGGTCATCTTCTTTAGTGCTGACAGAGCCAAGACCTAGTCATGGTAGAGGTCAGCCCTGGGGTTAACTGTTGAATATTGGGGCACAGGGATGCTTAACAGCCTGTTGCTCACTGTATGGTCTTGAGGACTAAAACATAAAGAGATAGAGGTGGGAAGATAAATACCAGACAATGCTAAGGAGAAGAGACAGCAGTGCCTTGGACAAGGACCCACCACAGTCCACGTAACTCTGAGAGAGGTTTCTGACTTGAGGCACGCTTGGCTCAGAGGGAGGCAGGACGGTGGAGCTGACTCCAGGAGAGCAAAGCTGACTCCTGGACAGCAGAGCTGACTCAAGGACAGTGGAGTGTGGTACCAGTGCTGGATCCATTTGAGATCTCCCCTGTTCCAGGGATCAAGATCCCTACCTTGCCCAAGGGGCACTATGGACAAGGGCTTCACATAAGTGAAGAGAGAATTCCCTGACAGTGTGTGGAAGTGAGAGATCAGGTCTTGGCTGGAGTCTGCAAGGAAGACAAGAGTCTGAAGGAGAATCAAGGTGTCTTCTTTCCCCCTTAGTGGAGATGACACAGAGATGCACAGAGGTTCAGCAGCAGGAAGTTTTCAGTGAACAGGAAATGGTAAGGGGTAGGGATGAAAGCCAGATTGTTCTCTGTTCAATGGTAATCATGTTGGCTGCTGTATTTTGAAGACTGATATTCCCAACTATGACAGAGTGACACAGAAAAGAATCTGGTCAGTGAGGTGTTTCAATGAGTGAAGACAAATTGTGCCAGGCCCAGTGACTTCAGTTTAATCCTCAGCCCCCATGTGTTTCACGCACACAGGCAGAGTAGCACACACACATGAAATGGAAATAGATGCAAAATGCTAAATCAAACTGGGGTATCCATTAGCCACAAAGCTGAGAGTATCATAAATAAAACCTTGCGTATGCTGGACCTTGGAACACTGGTTGCTCATTCTCATCATTAATTCATTCATTTATTATCCATGGATGTCAGAACCTTTTCTATGTAGCATGACTTCCAAAAAATGAGATTAGCCCTAGTCTTCACAAAACCCAATTCCAAGTGGACTTGAAGACAATCCAGTAAAGAAAGCTTGAAGGGAAGTTAAGTGGTTATTGGAACCACAAGAGGAACAGAACAGCAACAAAAAGAGTCAGAGAGTGAAGATGCACGGTGTGTAGAAGAGGTCAAGGAGGCATCACTCCAACACCAGTCTACACTTAAGGTGAGCAGGGATCTGAGTGCAGTGAGCTGGGGCCATGTTGACACCTGAGTGGAGAGTGCCATACAGAGAAAATGACATTCAGGGACACTGAGAACATGGAGATCCTGTGCTGACCTCCACCCAGTAGAGCAGGGAGACTCTCACACACTTAGGCTGAGCAATGGACACACCTGCAGAGGACACAGAGCCCAATCTTAGCTAAATATAAATGTCCCCATATTGATTGATCTTTGTCTTCCCTTCTAGCCTTCTCTTTGACCTATGGGTGCCCTCCCACCTATGACCAGCCCACTATTGAATCAGTGCCGCCCAGAGTTGCAGAAGGAGCAAGTGTTCTTCTAATGGTTCACAATCTCCCAGAGAATCTGCTAGCCTTTTTATGGTACAAAGGTGTGGTTGTATTAAAGAACCATGAGATTGTCCGACATATAATAGCCAAGAATTCAAGTGTGCTGGGCCCTGCACACAGTGGTCGAGAGACTGTGTACAGCAATGGATCCCTGCTGCTCCAGAATGTCACCTGGAAAGACACTGGATTGTATACTCTAAGGACTCTAAGTACAGATCTGAAAAAAGGATTAGTGTATGTGCAACTCCTGGTGGACAGTAAGTGATTATCAGTAGCATGAATTCTAATTGGTCTTAATAATAAAAAATCAGTCAGATATAGAGGTAAATGCTGAAAGATCAGAGTGACAAAGGAGCAAGCCACAGCTACTTCTTACCTCACCAATTTCTCAGGCTGAAAGGGGGTGGGTTCCTGTCCCCTCCTGCCTTATATTCCTCTCTCATCCCAGCCATATCACTTCCTGTCTCCACCTCCCTGGTGCTAGGAGTAAAGGTGTGTGCCTCCCAAGTACTGGGATCAAAGGCATGAGATCCCAAGTGCTAGGATTAAAGGCATGAGCCTCCACTACCTGGCTCTGTATCTCTATTAGACTGGAACAATCTCATGTAGCCCAGGGTGGTCTTGAACTCCTGACCTTTCTGTCTCTTCCTCCCAAATGCTGGGATTAAAGGTGTGTGCCACCACTGCCTGGCTTCTATGGTTAACTAGTGGGTAGCTGTGGCCTCTGATCTCCAGGCAAGCTTTATTTGTTAGACCACAAAGTATCACAATTCTCTATGACTGTTCTGGGTCAGATGGGGCTTAATCACACAAGACTGTCATGCCTCAGTCCCTTCTGCACTGTGTCCCCATCTTGGGGTTTGAGCACTTAGTGCAGGACACACATGTGGAGACCGATGACCATAGATGAGACTGCATCATCTGACTCCCCGCTGTATCAAGGAGGAACTTGATGGAAGTTAATTCAGAGTAAGATGTCAGAGTCAGCCCAGTTTCCTGAAGCTCATCTCATGCATTTGAGGAAGACACCAGAGGAGAGAATTCCATTTAGAAAGTTCCACATATGGGGACCCTAAGGGAATGGAGGTCATGTTTCTGACCTCCACAAAGTGAGATAGATACACTCATGCCTGCATCTCTAGGCTGAGTGATGAATCCATCAGCTCAGGATAGAAGTCACCATCTTTCCACCAAGCAAAGTTGATGCCATGGAATGGCTTTTTCTCTTTTTCCTTCCAGCCTCCCTTTCTACATGCTGTAATCCTCTCATGATTGAACCAGTGCCATGGAATGCTGCTGAAGGGGAAAGCGTTCTTTTCCTTGTTCATAATCTGCCAGAAGATGTGAGAACCTTTTCCTGGTATCAAGGAGTGTCTAGCTTCCAGATGTTTAAAATGGTAGAATACAACAGAGCCATGAATTCCATCACCCCAGGTCTCGCCCACAGCAGAAGAGCAATGGTGTACACCAATGGATCCCTGCTGCTTCAGGATGTCACTGAGGAAGATGCAGGATTCTACACACTACAAACTTTAAGTAGAAATTTGAAAACTGAAACAACACATGTACAGCTCCATGTGAACCGTAAGTGATTCTCTACGGCCTCCAGCTGCTGGGCGTGGCTTATCCTACTTCATACACGGGACTGTCAGGACTGACCTGTGCCTGGCTTCTCCCCCACTGCACTGTGTCCCCCCACTGGGGTTTAGGCCCTTACTGCAGGACACACAGAGGGTAGAAAAACTGTAATGTATCAGAACCCCTCACCTGTCTTTATCTGCAGAGTGGAGAACCTGTGCTGGGTAAACTCAGCCTTAGAATTTTAGCTACAACCCAGACACTTGGAGCTAGCTCTAGGCTGGCTGAGGAAGCCATGGGATCCTCACAGAGAGCACCAGAAAGCCCTGTCTGAAATCTCTGTCCCTGGCTAGATGCCAGATGACACTGGGGAGCCTGCTGTCACTACTTGAGTTTTACTACCTGTTAGAGTTGACAGGGGACAAGGCTTTATTGGCATGTGGAACCAGCCAGTGTGCTTCTATGAGAGCCATGGTGAGGTTCTCATCTGGACATCTTCAGAGACTGGGCAGGGAGCATATAGCTGATCAGGTGTCCAGGTCATTAACTAACTGTCCTGATGGACACATGAGACAAACTGGAAGGTCAGGCTCACCACATGTAGGGACAGAAGACACAAGCCCTCCTTATGAGTGATTGTCCTCTGGTGCCCAGCTCTGGAATTTTCTCCTGCAGACAAGTAGTAACAGAGGTGCTGATTTGGACAGCTCCCAGAAATGAGGTGTAGTTCCTCTAGTAATCATTAGGTGGCTATAGAAGAACACAGAATCTACATCTAGAAAAGTATTTCTAGGAGCCATGAGTTTAACATGTAGCCTGGCTTCCACCCCTGTCCCTACAGACCTAGAGGTCACTGACAGCATTTTCAGACCTACTGGCTGCTTCCTGTATTTCTAAGCATACTTTCTACCAGAGGACCCTGTGTTAACCACTCCATCCTTCTGGCACCTACAGTGGGCAAGTCACCTAGAGAGAGGACAGCTGCACCCCAGAAAGGACATTGAGAGACCATTGGCATAGATTAACCATCTCAGGAAGATGGAGGATCCCTCTCAAACTATCCCTAGGATGATGGAGCAACCATCCTCTCTCTAGAACTCAAGTCACCTCTTGCTTCTCCCCCATATGGAACTCCTCACACAGGTGTTATCTCTGTCACCTTCCTGTGGGGAGTACCAGCCCACCTTCTCAGAGCATTGAAAATACAGGGCAGACTAGGTGCTCAGCTTGGATTCTGTGTCATAGAGGACACATTGGAAGAACAGAGAAGAGGACAGACCTGGGGTGAGCTGTTGTTGTCATTGGGACACTAGGAGTGTCTAATTGTGTAAGGGTCAGAGTAGGTCCTTGGACATCATCCCTGACAAGAGTCAGGATTACTCTATGAAGGTCTCCTCCCTGGGAGTAGGCTGAGCTCAGAAGGAGAAAGACAGCAGAGCATGGAGACAGTGCTGGAGCAAAAAGCTATTCTCCACAGAGGGAAGGCAGGCAGGCAAGTACCACCATGGAGACCCATTGTGTAATTCCCTGCAAAGGATGCACCACCTGGAAGTGGCTCCTGCTCACAGTTAAGGAGAACAATGCTTGATAGTGTGGGGGAGGGAGAGGAGCTCAGAGATGCCTAGAATCCCCTCAGGTGGAAAGATAGGAAAGGCTTCATCAAGTTGTCCCGTCACCTCCAACTAGGTGCTCTGACCTGCATTCATCCACACCCACACACCAACTCTTTACAATGCATAACTTAATGTGAGCAGGAGTTGCAATGTGTCAGTAGCTCCACACATGAGAATCTCATTATCTCCTGGACATGCAAGGCCCTGGGACATTCATTCATTCATCACTGACCTGTGTCTCAGCCTGTCCAGGCACTGGACCTTCTAGAAAGACCAAACTAGTTTTTCCTAGCAAGGTCCCAGCTCTAGTGGACTGGAAGACAGACTAGGAAGCATCTCTAAGGGAAGGTATGGGTGGGCTGCATCCAGACAGGGAAGAGATGAAAGAGATCAGAATGTGAAGAGTGAGGGTCTTACAGCAAGAAGTGAGAGAAGGCATGTCCATCACACACATATTCTGTGTGTGAGAAGGCCTGTGAGGACAGTGAGCAGGGAGAACACCTGGGGAGAGAGTTCTATCCAGAGGAAGTGACACAGTCAGGGGCACCAGGATCATGAAGGTCTTTTCCTTACCTACTCAGAGTGAGACAGACACTCCCATTCACCTCACTGAATGATGGACCTAAGCTTCTCACTACACAGGGCCTCATCTTTTCTCCAAAGACAAAGGTCTCAGTATTGATGAATTTATTTCTTTTCCTTTCTAGCCTCCCTTGTAGCCTGCAGGAACCCTATCACCACCGCCAAGCTCACTATTGAATCAGTCCCACCCAATGTTGTTGAAGGGGAAAACATTCTTCTACTTGTTCATAATATCCCAGAGAACCTTCGAGCCTTTTCCTGGTACAAAGGAGTAGCCATTGTCAATAGCCATGCGATTATCTGGTACTCAGTACCCACTAATAGAAGTTTGCTGGGGCCTGCACACAGTGGTAGAGAGACTGTGTACCCCAATGGATCCCTGCTGCTCCACAATGCCACCCAGAAGGACACTGGATTCTATACCCTACGAACCTTAAATATACAGCTTGAAACTCAAGAAACACGCAGACACATCCACATATACAGTAAGTGATTCTTTGTGAGCTCTGGGAACTGGTGGGGTTAAAAGTCCTTTGCACACACAGGACTGTCTGGTGTAGACTATGCCTGCCTCCCCTTTACATTGCATCCCCACATTGGGGCTGAAACATTTAGTGCAGGACACGTGTTATGTGGAGACAACCTGAAGTAGATCAGCATCCCTTACCCAACTCCACCTGCAGAAGAGGACGTGTGCTGGGTAACACAGCCCCATGATGTCAGTTAGCCTCAGTCCAGATTCTTTGTGTGTCACCATACACATGGCCCTGAGCAAGACCCTGTGGGAGACAGGACGGGCCTGGTTAAAGTAACCATGGGCTTCTCACAGAGAGGTGGGCATTGGGAAGTCAGACTTCTGTTCTAGAGTCAACTTCAGTTGACCCTAGAGAGCATCTTCTCAAGGCTAGAAGTTGACTTCCTTTCAGTGCTGAGAGGGAACAAGGCTTTACTGACTGTCCAAGTCCTATAGAGTGTGGAGCCAGCTGTGCACTGCTGTGACAGCTGCAGCTCATAGGTCACCTGAGCATCTGCTCCTGAGTCTCATGTAAAGGTACCAGTACATAAGCCAACTCTTCTGATGGGCTAAGGAGACTTCACAGGAAGATCAGGGTCCCCAAGGGGAGAGATAGAGGAGACAGTTCTCCAGGCAGCTCCTTGTCCTCAGAGTTCCAATCTAGGGAATTCTTTTCTGTAGGCAAAGAGTAAAGGTGCTGCTGATATGAGCAGCTTATCATCCCAAAGTCAGGCCATTGGTCATATCTAACATTAACTCATGAACATGATTGCTATTATAGGGAAACTGAGGCATAGCAAACTCAGTGTCTGAGTGAGTGTCTCATAGGCTCTGGTGGGGCAGATCCAAAACTGTGATTATAGACACAGTTCTAACTTATCTACACTGGAGGCTTTATTAAGTGTGAACTATGGGGAGGGGGCTGGTTGAGCTCTCTGAAGGACTAATGTCATTGTGTCCACTCCTCTGTTTCCTTGCAGAGCCTGTGTCACAGCCCTTCATGGGAGTCTCTGACACCACAGTCCCAGTACAGAGCTCTGTGCTCTTCACTTGCCTCTCAACTGACACTGGAATCTCCATCCGTTGGATCTTCAATAACCAGAGTCTGCACCTCACAGAGAGGATGACCCTGTCCCCGACGAAGTGCAGACTCAGCATAGATCCTGTCAGGAGGGAGGATGCTGGAGAGTATAAGTGTGAGGTCTCCAACCCAGTCAGTTCAAAGACCAGTCTCCCAGTCAGGCTGGCCATAATGAATGAATGACCTGTCTTCTAATCCTATAGCAGGGTGAGGGCATTTCTTTATCGATGGTGTACAAAATGGAGAAAAGTTATGTGGTAAAAACTGTCAATTACGCCGGGCGATGGTGGCGCCTTTAATCCCAGCACTTGGGAGGCAGAGGCAGGCGGATCTTTGTGAGTTTGAGGCCAGCCTGGAAAAAAGTGAGTTCCAGGAAAGGCGCAAAGCTACATAGAGAAACCCTGTCTCAAACCCCACCCCCCAAAAAAAATGTCAGTTACTACTCAGGCATGGCCAGCATGGTGACTCATGCTTCCAATCATGGGATACACATGTGTACAAGGACAGGCTATGATTTAAAGTGAGATTTTGTCTCCAAAGGAAAATAAACACATCAATAGACTAAGTGCAATTGCAAAAGGTTAATGGGTTGTGGATCAAATATATAGCCAACAGAAGCTGTGGGAAATAATTTCAAAAATCCTCCAAACGTCTGTGTGCTCTGAGTCCCCTGGTAAAAGGTACAGTGTTTGCACTGAGGTAAACATCCTCTCATATGCTCCAATAGTTTCACCTAACTCCAGTGCTACCTAGACACCAGTCATCCATGTGAAGTGAGGAAGAGTGACAGGAGAAGGGACTACCCATGCTTCCATGAGGACATAACTGGTTTCTAAACAGTTTTGACTCACAGTTGCTTTGATGCACAGAAGTCAAATCCATTGTGTAGTGACAATTGACATGTTTCTATCCTGAGTGTGGCATTCACAGTGCAACCTTGCACACAATTCTTTTTCCTGTTAACATATTTTTTGAGATGTCTCACTTTAGCCATTTTGAAGCATACAGCACATTCATATTGTCATCAATGATGACATTCTGGTCATCACCACTGTCCATTTGAAAAGCATTTCTAAGCCAATCCTGCTCCCTCCAGCCCTCTATAACCCCATCTACTTCTGTCTCTGTGCATATGACCAAACAGGACATCAAATGGTTTATAGTCACAATTAGTTTACAGAAATACAGCTCAGGTAGGTGGGGTTGCTTGCCATTTCCAGAAACTTTTGCAGAATATTTAGCATTTTCTCCAAATAAGTCCATGTCATCTGCAGACGTATTTTTACAGCTAATTAATTGGCCACCTTTTATTTATCTGTGTTGCCTAATTGTTCTGTCTGGGACTCCTAAGGGAATACCAAACAAAAGTGGCCACAGCAGCATCCTTGTGTTGATTCTGATCTTGGAGGGAAAGCTCAGTGTCCTCACTGAGTAAGAGTTGGCTGTGTGTTTCTACTTGCACTCTACTGCTCTGATGTTATCTTCTACCCCTTGTTTGGCTGTTTTCATCATTAGAAACTGTCCACTTTTGTTAGATGTCTTTTTTGACTCAGTCTTATGAGTTATACATGAAGTCAGCTTTGTGTCTCTTCATGCTTTTATATCTGTAGGTTCTGGGCTTCTGGGAATTTTTCTGCTTCATCTAGCTTACCCAACGGTTGGCATATAACTATTGAATACTCATGGAATTATTAGTGTTCTGAGGAGTGGACAGTAAGGTCTCAAATTTCACTTCTAGTGCTAATAATGTTAATCTTTGAAAAACAAAGTTAACCTAATTAAAGGTAGTTAGTACTGTTAATCACTTTGAAAAATAAGCTTTTGATTCATTGATCTTCTCTACAACTGTTATTGGTTTGTATCATTATTCTAACCTGTGGGAAGTGAGGCAGAGACCATGGAGGAATGGTATTTCCTGGCTTGCTTTCCATGGTTTGCTCTTACCTGTTCAGGCTAGAATCACCAGCTTAGGAATGGCACTACCCACAGTGGCCTGGACACTCACACATCAATCAACAACCAAGTTAATGCTCCATAGATTACCCACAGACCAAGCTGATGGAGGCAATTCCTTGAATATCTCCAGGTGTCTCTAACTTGTATCACATGACACAAACTATCCTACACACATGTCAAACACATCTGGCCCTACAGGCTAGTTTCAGCAAGGTGTTGCACCTAGTTTCTAAAGGTCAGAAAATCAGTATCCACCTGAACCTCAAGACAGCTGTCTACATGGTCCATATTTATGACAGAAGGGGTTTTAGAACTCAAGAGCAAAAAGGTGGTTCTGTTTCAAAGCCTGCTCTGACCCTTCACATTCCTAGATTCATGCTTTGTCCTTAGGGAACCAGTGTCTTATGTCAGCCATCATGAAACATCTGAGCAGAATGGTTCATGTTGTGATCCAGCTAGACCACACTGAGCTGAAGGCAGGCCTGCTCTTAATCTCATGGGAGAGATTTCTGTTCACACATCAAGTCCTGAGTACAGGCTGTGGGTGCTTCTCATGGAAGCAACATGGGAAATCTCATCACAATCTATCTACAGGACAACCTTAGACAACAAGCATTGGAGGGCATTGGCCCAGGCTGAGTAGTGGAGGTCAATGACTCTAAAGGGATACAGCACTTTGGGTTACATGGCTGTCCTAAGTCTGACTACCATCAAGCTCTCACTTGGCTCACACCTGAAGAAGTCTGTGTTTCTCCCATACAGCACATGAGGCCCCACCATCTCTGAGCCCTCAGATCCACCTGAATCTGCCTGTGGTTCACCTTCTCATTTATTTTCTTTAGACTCTAGTTGGCAAGGAGACAAGAGGACAACACCGGTAGAAAGAGACCCTTGTAATTGTCAGAGGTCCCACATAGCGCGATCTCTTCTCTGTTGTCTGCACAGCACTGTTACACATAGCTGCAGCAACAACTACAGCCCAGTGGAGGGTGAGGACTCAGTAGCATTAACCTGGGAACCCGAGACTCAGGATATAACCTCTCCTGTGGTGGATAAGTGGTCAGAGACTCTCAGAAGGTGACAGGCTGAGGCTGTCTGAGAGCAATAGGACTCTCACTCTGCTCAGTGTCATGAGGACTCACACATGACCCTTTGAGTGTGGAATCTGGAACCCAGTGAGGATGAAACAATGTGACCCAGTCAACCTGAATGTTACCTGTAAGTTGATCTTATTCCATCATGGCCAGAGATAGATTGCTGAGTTCCATTTCATTCCATGACACAGACCCATCAATGTGAACACCTAGGTTGGCAATGTCATCCTGTTCTTGTTTATTTACATCCATCCAGGTCCATCCTGGAGCCAAGAATGACATGAAGGGGCTTTGTCTGGAGAAGCTCAGGAATATCACCTGTGATGAAGAAATATGACATTTCAGACTCATGCTCAGTTAACACATGGGAGTATAGTTGGGAGTTTTCTGTATGTGTGATGTGCTGGTGTTGGAATCTGGGCACACAGTACCCACCTACTTCAGTACACTTCTGCCCTCCATTGTGTGGTATTTAATGGATATTGCCATGGATTTTGCAGTTACCATGGCCTTCTAAAAAACAGGAACTTCCCATTCTCTCTGGTGATGTCACATTTGAATTTTTGTTTACACCATAAACCCATGCCCGCCCCCCTCAATTTTCATCCAGGCATGTATTAGGTCCTTTTCTGTTGCTGTGATAAAACACCATGATCAGGGCAACTTATAGAGAAAGTAATTTATTAGGGTTTATGGTTCATCATGGCAGCAAGGCTCAGCAGGAAGCTACAGGCATTGTGGTAAGGAGCAGGAAGCTAAGAGCTCACCTTTTGAGCTGCAAGCACAAACCAGAGAGATTGAACTGGAAATGCTGCAAGGATTGTCAGTGTAAGAGCTTACTTCAGTGATGATCTCCCTGAAGAGGTCATGGTTCCTACACCTCACCAAACAGTGCCAACAACTGGGGGCCAAGAATTTATATGGCTGAGAGTATGGGAGACAATTTCATTCAAACCATCACAAGGGACAAACTCCCAACTCTTCCTATGCAGCCTCTAGTGGACCTGCTCAATATTCTTGTCTTCTCAATGGGGATCCTTAGCCATCCTCCCCAAAACTTTTAACCCCAGTATCATTCCTAATAATCAGACCCAATACATAGCTCTGTCACTGGTCTCAGTAGGACCATAGCCAAGAAAACCAAATTCCTTTCTAATGGCAACAACTCTGGACTGTCAGCACCAAGCTTTGATGTGAAATATTTTGGTTTTCTGAAAAGATATGGTAGTTAGTTCCTAGTTTGTGTCCCTGGGTACCAGAAAATCCTAATCTTCCCAACTTGAGGGTTCACTCCCAAGTCTCCCCCTCCTTGCTTCCCTGATCTCTTTTGTCCAATTAGAGATATATCCTAGAATGTGAGTATCATATCTTCCAGCCCCTGGCAGTCTCAGGTAGTGGGAAGGACTTCTCAGGGGGTGGAGTGTCCTCAAGGGCAAGTTGATTCTTTTTGTCTTAAACTCATGACTTTCTGTCCCCTCCATTAACTTTTAAAGATGATTTTATTATTTTGTGTGTAGAAGTGTCTTGCCTGTATATATGTCTGTGAACCATATGTGTAACGCCCTCAAAGTCATAAGAGGGCATCAGATCCTCTGGGAATGGAGCTACAGGCAGTTGTGAGCCATCATGTGGGTATTGGGGATGTTTTCTTCTAGCATTTTCAGTCTTTCATACTTCACATTGAACAAGAACAATGTTTGATCCATTTGGAGTTAATTTTTGTGCAGGGTGACAGATAATTTTCTAAGTTCATTCTTCTACGTGTCAACATTCTGTTCTCCCAGCAGCACTTGTTGAAGATTCTGTCTCTTCTCCAGTCCATGCTTTTGGCATCTTTGTCAAATATCAGATGGATGTAATTATGTGCATTCATATTTGGTATCTTCCATTTTGTTCCATTTGTCTATATGTCTGTTTTTGTGCCAGTACCATACTGTTCTTGTTACTATAGCTCTGTAATATTTTGAAATCTGGAATTGCAATCCCTTCAGCATTGTTCTTTTTGCTCAGATACCCCTGGCTATTTGGGGTCTTTTGCAGTTCTTTTGCTACATTTGAAGTTTAGGGTTTTCTTTCTATTTTGGGGGGAAAAAAGCTGAAATGGGATTTGATTGGTATTGCATTGAGTTTTCAAACTGCCATGTTAGAGTGATTGTTTTCACAGTATTATTTATACCAATCCATGAGCGTGGGATGTCTTTCTACTTTTTAGTGTCAGTCTCTGTCTTCAGAGATTTGAAGTCTTCATCATAGAGGTCTTTCACCTCCTTGTTTAAGTTTATTCCTAGATTTTTCTGAGGCCACTATGGATGGGAATGTGGCCATGATGTCTTTCCTAGTGTGTTTGTTGTTGTTGTAGAGAGAGACTACTGATTCTTGTAAGTTGTTTTTTTTATCTTGCAAATTCACTGAAATTGTTGATCATTTCTAGAAGCTTTCTTGTGGAATTTTGGGATCTTTTCTGTATAATATGGTACCATCTGCAAATAGGAATATTGTGGCTTCTGATTTTCCCACTTGTGTCCCTTTAGTTTCCCTCTCTTGCCTTCCTGCTCCAGCTGGTGCTCCCAGCACTATATTGAAAGGGGGTGGAGATAGTAGGGGACTTTGTCTGCTTCATGGTCTAAATGGGATTGCTTCAAGATGTTCTCTCTTTTGGATGATGTTGGCTATGAGTTTGCTACGTGTCACCTTTATTGAAGTATGCTTCCACCGTTTCTTACTCTCTCAACGACTTTTACCATGAAGGTATGTTAGATTTTGTTAAAGGCTTTTTCTGCATCTATTTGGATGATGATATGGTTTGTGTTAAAGTGTGGTGCTTATACATAGTGGAACACTATTCAGATAAGAAAAATGAAATAATAAAATTTGCAAGTAAATGGGTGTGACTAGAAATTATACTGACTGAGGTGACCAACACCAAGAAAGACAAACAACACATGTTCTTTCCCATTTGCAGTTACCACCTTGGAATCTTCAGATGTGTGTACATAAGAGGGATAGTCATAGAAATCAGGAAAGTTGGAAGAGACCATTGGGGTAGAAGGAGCTGGTCACAGGTGCTATGAAGGGGGAAAGGGGAAAGGGCAGTCTTAACGGGTGAAGGGGATGAACACAATACAGAGGGAGAAGGAAGGAGGAGGGATAAATACCACTACGAGTGTTTGAAAAGTCATAGGGACTCATTCTGTTTTACCTAAAATTATATCACACACACACACACACACACACACACACACACACACACACACACACACAGAGAGAGAGAGAGAGAGAGAGAGAGAGAGAGAGAGAGAGAAATATAAATGAAATTGTACTATTTGAGGTGACCATGCACCCCTAAGAGCCATAGCCTATCAAAACCCCAAGTACTAGGGATGCATCTGTTCACATCAGTTGTTGGATGATTCCTCTCTGATTACAACTGAGATAGGCACCAATCTATGAGTATAGCAGAATATCATTAGCAATAATTTCATTGAATTTTTCCCCCAGTCGTGTTTGATTTTATCCTGTGTCTCTGGGTTGTCTATGTAGGGACTGGTATCAGCTCAGGACACCCCAAGATCAAGTTTTTAGCACAAAGGAGATTTATTTGCCCCAGAGGGACAAAGGGCAGGGATAAGAGACAAAGACAGAGGATAGAGGACTGGAGAGAAGGGGAAAGGAACAAGGAAAAGGAGACAAAGGACTTCCTTTGGATACAGAGGAGAAAGACATGGCCATAGGCAAATGGTGGTTTATAAGGGTAAAAGGGGAAACTCTGTGTTCGGATGAGTTGGTTTATTTTTGATTGGGGATGCTAATTAGGGCAGCCAAAGGGGATTTTGATTGCTGAACTTCAATTCTTTGATAGCTGGACCTTGGTAGTCAGTCTCAGGAGGAGGGATTGGCTAAATAAGAGAATAGACCTTGGTGGCTAGCTTTAGTAATATAATCTAATGTCTTTCAGAAAGGCAGAGGGAATCGGGGAGGACAAGGCCTTCCAGAGCCATGTTTGCCTGCTGAGGCTATCTAGAGTCACTTCATTCCCTCATTTTTGTTTTAGGGTCACTGGGTCTTGGGTAAGTGTGTGTTGTTCTCTCTGGCTGCTTCTTGCTGAGTTGGGGTGCTTATTGCTAATGGACCTAAGGAAGCTAGGTTGTTGGTCAAGGCCAGGAAGAGCAGGCTGTGTCAGTCGATATCCAGGTTCTGTGGGACCATCTGATGCTAGGGAAGTGTAGTCTGTGAGGCTGGACCAGGATGTAGATTTTGAGAAAATAGCTGGAGCTATCATTGGAGTTGCTGTAGTTCATTTGAAAAATGTTGGGACAGATAGACTAAGGACAAGGGTAAAGTTAGCGAGTTTAGAAGATTTTTTTTTATCTTGCATATTCATTTGAAACTTTTAGGTTCATGGTCTTGATAGCTGGGAAGAGGAATCCCAGGACCAGGGAAAGAGGGAGAGATGCCATCCTTAGGAATAGGCAGTAGGTGGGGGAAACTTGGCTGTTGGTTGGCAGGAGTACTTATCTGGAATGTGTTTGAGAGGTCTTGAGAGGAGTTGGGACAATTTACATTGGTGATGTAAGGTTAATTGGGGAACAACTGTTATCTGAAAGCAGGGTCTGGTTGTGTTGGGGAGACTACAATTTGAGAGGCTTTTGTTACATCATAATAGTCTCTCTTGAGGTGTTCAGGTGGGTTTTGAAATTGAAGTATGTTAGGAATATGATCTGGGAGGCTTTTAGTGAAGGGTGAGAGGGATGGTCTATGACATGTTTTTGGGATTGGTGCAGAAAGGTTGAAAGAACTTTGTTGCAGGATATTTGATCACATTGTGACACTGAAACTGTTAATAAAGTTAACCTTGAATCAGGTGGCAGAGTCAATGACTAGCTGACCAGAATTAGTCATAGAGATTTTGGAGGGCCCAGGATATGATAGAGAGGCACAGGAAAGAATAAGGAGGAGCTTAGAAGGATTCATGGGTGCTGTGGGGTGGTCTTTCTGTATGCTGTCAATATGTGGTGCTACCATTGGTTAATAAAGAAGCTGATATGGCCCATGGCAAGGCAGAATAGAGCCAGGCAGGAAATCCAAGAGAGATACAGGAAGAAGAAAGGTGGGGTCAGAGCAAATGCTGTGAGTTGCTGCTTGGGAAGCAAAATGTTATGGGACAAAGGTAAAGCCATGGAACATATGGCAATACATAGATTAATAGAAATGGGTTGAGTTAGATTGTAAGAGCTAGTTAATGATAAGCCTGAGTCATAGGCCAAACAGCTTGTAGTTAACATAAGCCTCTGTGTGTTTATTTGGGACTGAGTGGCTGCTGGACACAGGAAGACTTCTGGCTATACATGAGCCTTTTTGATCTGAGAAGGGTGGAGAGAGAGGGTCAGCTGGTCATTCCTCTTCTGCTTTCTTGATCTGTTAGGTTTTTACCCCAATATCTGACTCCCAAGTTTTTATTGATAATAGAAAAATTTAGATAAATCTTCAGAACTTGGCTTTGGTTCCCAAAGCGGACTTGGGTGGTCAAGGGGATGAGCAATCAGCAGTGGGGGTGGGGCATTGGCAACTGGGGTATTGGTGACAAGAGGGACTTCAACTAACAGAGGGCTGTGAAGAGAGAGGCAAGGAAAGTAATAGGAGGCATTGAAGGAAATATAAGCGAAGTTTAGGAGAAAGAGTTTGTTGGATGACCATGACCCAAATGAGGGTTTGGCCATGAGTGTGTGTGTGAGAGAGATGGGAGGGGAGATAGCTTGGGTTTAGTTGTGTCTTGAATTAGGAATGTGGGATTAGTTCAGGGTGTTTGATATCTGAGGATGTCTGGACAGTTAATGAATTTAGGGGAGTCAGTTGGCAATGGATTTGTGGCAATCATTTGGCCAGAAGAAAATTAGGAGAAGATAGATAAGATTTGTGGGGAATAGGGGATCTTGAAGGAGCAGAAACTGGAGGGTAAGAATGGACATGCAAAGCAGGGCTTAAGAGAGTATCCTGTGTTGCAGGAGGATTAGGTACGTTGTTATTTTGGTTATGTGGTAGGGTAGCCTGGAGGGAAGTGGAGTGAGTCATAAAAGTAGAATGAAAGGGCAGCTTGATGGGCTGTCATGTTAGCATGATTATTGTCTTACTGATAATGGAGGGGTCAGGAACAGGTAATCTTGAGGGAGATATTAGTGGGACTAGATTGTGAGAGGGGATCAATAGACTGTAAGGGGGAGATCCCAGAGTTTGTTAGATTTGGAGGTGAGCAAAGAGACTGTCAAGAGTGTGTAGCAAGGAGGTCAGCTGCAGATAGTGTTGTCTAGAGTTTTGATAGGAACAAATGTTGGTCCTAGGAAGTGATTATGCATTTTGGAAGTGTAAAGATGGAAATATCTGCATAGATCTGGGAAGTGGAGTGATGGACTAGAAAGGAGAATGTTTTACGTTTAAGGAATTGTTTGTTATTTGACAGAGAGGCTCTTGCAGGGTGGGGGTGGGAGTGGGGAGTTTCAGAAGCAGCTTAGTATAGAGGATGTACTAGGATTGATTATTCAGGGACTTATGAGTGTAGGAAATTGGCCATGCCCCAAAAGGAAGGCAGTTCAGATTTTGTTGGGAGCAGAGATAAGGAGCAGAGACGGGCAAAGTGGTCTAAAATGAAGTGCGTATGGGTTGGGTTGAGAGAGAATCCAAGACAGGTGACCTGGGGAGAGGAGAGTTGAGTTTTGTTTTGGGTGACCCAGTACCTCCTGGAGCCAAGGTAATTGAGGAGTGAGACTGTGTTAGATTGGCTGTCAGAGAGGGAAGGATTGTAAAGGAGGAGGTCATCTACATACTGAAACAGGGGGAAGAAAAATGGGGAAGGCAGGCCAAGTTCTTAGCAAGAGTCTGGCTGAAAAAGTCAGGGACTGTCTCCAGATCCCTGGGGTGGGACAGTACAGGTCAGTTGTTGAGACTGATGAGTATCAAGATCCATCTAATGTGAAGGCAAAAAAGGTCTTAGGAGTGGACACCCAGTAGTATAGAGGAGAAAGTGTCTTTAAGAGTTAGGACTGAAAAGTGAGTGGTGATGTCAGGGAAAATGGAGAGGATAGCATAATGGTTAGAGACTTAAGGGTGTAAAGGGATGACAGCAGCATTAATGGAGCAAAAGTCCTGAACTAGTTGGATGGTTTGGTTAGGTTTTTAGACTGTTTGTATGGAACTATTGTAGGATGAGGAGGTGTGGGGTAGAAATGATGGGTTTGAGGCCTAGGCAGAGGTTGGTTAAGAGTAGGGAGTTTTGGGGTTTGGAGATATAGGCAGAAGGGTCTTTAGAGTACTATAGAGAGGGATTTATGATGAACAACAAGAGAAGGGGAGGCGGCACCCCATACAATGGGGTTGACTAAAGATGTGGGCAGAGGGCAAGAGAGGTTTTGGGGTTTTTGGAGAGCGGGAGAGTGCAAAGAGAGAGGCTGAGGAAAGGAAGAGGAGGGATGCAGGAGTGTCCTGGCAGCTGTTGTTGGGGTAGAAGGCAAAATTTATGTCGGTTCTGGAGAGGACATCCTCTCCTAGCAAGGGGATAGGGCCTGAGGGAATGGGGAGAAAAATCTGTGAAAGGAGCAAGGGAAAGGAGGGGTGTGGAGGGGTCTGGAGGACTGGTTGTGTATTCTGATTATGAGTGATGGTCAGTGGGCCTCCAACAGTAGCACAGAAATAAGAAAATGAATCTGGAACAACTCTTCATATGCCTTAAATTACTTTCTCAGACCCATGAATCACTTTCTTAAGCTTTCATATCTTTAGACCTTAACACATTTTCTTGGACTGTCATAACATCAGACCTATACATATTTTAAATGACCTTCTTAGACCTGTATAACTTGTATCATTCATTTTCTCTGACCTACCCAATTTACTTGTCTGTCTCTCACAACCAGTAGAAATTCTAATCTCTGTTAGTGTGAAGCCTGCCAGGAGGGTAAACTGTACATACGAAATGGACTGACCAGGCAGCTGGGTGTTCGCTGCCTTTAAAGCTACAGTTGGTCATCATGCCATCAGAGATCTGGGAAGGATAACTTTGACTGGGGAGTGTAATTTAAATGGTTTTTGTATTAGTTAATACTTTTTGTATTAGCTAATACAACAGAGACTTAGTCGTTTGAGGCGGGTGGTTCAGAAGGTAGAAGCAGTCGGTCTTCAGCTGTCAGACAAGAGTCACGTTTGGTCTTTAGCTGTCACACAGTGCTGTGGCCTTCAGTTGTCAGACCAGGTCAGAGGAATTTTTCCTGTAGGGGAAGAACGGGGGAAAATGACTTCCTTAGCCCAGGCCGGGTACAGCAGTTAATCTAAAATGTCCACAGTCTGTGCAGGTTCCTGGCAGCCGGTGAGGCATGGGGCAGTTTAGACCTGTGGTTAGCGTTACCACAGGCCAGGTGGAGCCAATGGTGTACTGTCCCATCTGTTTTCTTTTGAGACCATAAAGGTTTTGTTTTGTTTTGTTTTGTTTTGTTGTTCTTGTTAGGAGGGGGTCTCTGTTTATTGTGGAAGATTTTGTTGAACATTTTAAATGCCATATTCAGCAGATCTCTGGGGAGCTTGAGAACTAAGTATTTATTACATATTCCTGATTTTAGGGTTAACCTTGAAAACACATACAGGAGAGTAAATAAAACTTATATCGGTAATTAATCATAACTATGAGTGTAGTTCTGAACACATTAAAGAATTTGATTATTTATAAGGTGACTGATTATTAACTTGTATGTTTTAATTACCTTTGACAGTTTATAAGAAGTTAACACAATTTTCATAAGATTAGGAATTGTAGTTTTATCCCTGCTAAATTTGATCCTTAAAGTTTGAGTTAAAGATTTAATTGGAGGATAATTGTTTTGATGTGTTCTTGGAGTCTGAGGGAACCGGATACAGAGATCCATGGCCAGGCCCCAGGTGGAGCTCCAGGAGTCCAATTGGCGAGAAAGAGGAGGGTTTGTATGAGCAAGAATTGTTGAGACCAAGGTTGGGAAAAGCACAGGGACAAATAGCCAAACGAATGGAAACACATGAACTATGAAGCAATAGCTGAGGAGCCCCCAACTGGATCAGGCCCTCTGGATAAGTGAGACAGTTGATTAGCTTGATCTGTTTGGGAGGCATCCAGGCAGTGGGACCGGGTCCTGTCCTCAGTGCAGGAGTTGGCTGTTTAGAACCTGGGGCTTATACAGGGACACTTGGGTCAGCCTGGGAGGAGGAGACTGGACCTGCTTGGACTGAATCTACCAGGTTGAACACAATCCTCAGGGGAGTCTTTGACCTGCAGAAGATGGGAATGGGGGGTGGGCTGGGGGGAAGGTGGGGGGGGCGGGAGGGGGAGAACAAGGGAATCCGTGGCTGAAAAAGAAGAAAAAGAAATAAAAAATATTAATAAAAAAAGATTTAATTGGAAATCTTTTAGCATGAAAAGAAACCATAGACCATAAATGTGGTAAACTTCCATCATTACAGACTATTGCAGGGTTATTATTTGATTGACTCAGTTCATCTGTAGGCAGTGTCAGGACAGGAAAGGGTTAAGGTGGGAAAGTGGCAAGGGCCTTGGCAGAGGGAGGTGTGAGACAGAAGATCATAAATTATAGGCAGCTGCTGGCCTCAGCTGTAACAGGGTAACAGCTGTGGGTGGGGATCCTATGGAGCAAGTGTGGCCCAGATGGCTGGAGGGAGGATGGGCAAGGGGATTTGGTTTCAGGACAGGAGGGTGCATTGGGCTGAAAGGAGGGGGCTCTTGGGGGTGACAGCGTGTGGGGGGAGGGTCATAGTAACCCAGACACAGACCTAAAGGAAGCTGCAGCACTTCCAGGAAGAAGCTGAGGGACCAGAGGGACATTGCAGAGGCTCAGAAGTCCTGAAGGGAGCTGCCAGACTTAGCAGGCAGCTCTTGGAGGAGGTAGTGGGGAAAATGTCTCACTGTGCCCCAGCCATGGGTCTAAGGAAGCTACGGTTTCTAGGGGTACAGGAGAGAAGACATGGGTTTGTTTGGGTTGCTCATCGTTAAGGAGTGTTGGACAGACTGATTTTGGACCGTTTTTTTTTTTTTTTTTCTTCTCGGTGAGCATTGACTCCTCCTCACCAGGCCAGGCTGAACTGGGCCATGCAGAGTGGGCGGGGCTGACATGGGAGTGAGTGTGGCCAGTGGCAGAGGGATGGGTAGAAGGAGGTGGGTTGTTAGAGCTTTACTGGAGCTCAGGGGGGCAGAAAGGAAGTGGGGACTTTGGCAGCTGTGGGCAGTGGGAACTGTAGCAGTGGCCTCAGCAGCTCAGGCCTGAGGGGTGTGGCCTGCTGCATCCTTGCCAAGGTTGAAGCTTTGGGCACAGGCTGGCTCTGCAGCAGCATGGGCTGTATGGCAGGGGGCCAGGGCCATGGCAGTGTGGCAGCTGGTGGGCACAGAGTGCCTGACAGTCTGTATTCCTGCAGTGGGCCGAGCGTTAAATAGGACACGAAACAATGCAAAAGCTTGCAATGGAGTGTAGAAGAGTTCAGAGTCACAGAGGACTTGGAGCAGACAGAAGAGAAAGCAGAGGACGTTCAGGCACCGAAGTTACTGCGGGTGCCTAAGGGCACCGTTGATATGAACTTTGTGGGTGGAGGAAACGTTTCTATCAACAGTGAAGGTGGGTGGGCCAAGGTTGAGAGACCAGACCGGGCATCCCAAAATCTCTTGAGAGGGCAAGAACAGGATTTCTGGGAGGGAGGGGTTGTCACCCAGGTTCCATCACTAAGAGAATGACCCTAGAGGGTCTGAGGAAGAACCCAGGACTTATCAGCAGGGTTCTCAGAGGGGGAAGGGCTCCGGGTTCTGGCCGTGCAGTCACCAAAAGTGAAAGGAAAGCTGGCCAACCACACCTAACTGAATGGAATGTGCTTATCAGATCTGTAGGAAGGCAGGGAGTTCAGGGGA